>PVJX010020436.1:0-33211 GCA_004027295.1 Dolichotis patagonum | reverse complement strand
AAAACCATTCAAAGAGTGAAAGAATTACAGGGCATTCTGAACCGAATAACAGAGAATGATCAATGGGTACTATAATATCTCATTTTCGATAAAAAATTTTGTTTATACTATCACACATATTCAAATCCCAATAAGACACAATGTGATAGATAGAACCAATGGTAGTAGAAGAATAGAAGCATGGTAGGACTTCTAAGAAAGATGATATTAAATCAATAGCTGTCATAATGTTTTGTTTCCTTCAAAACAGCTGTTCATACCATCACACATGATATAATCAAACAAAACAGAATAAAACCATTCCAACTGATGAATGAAAAAAAAATATGTAACGCCTCACGAATTTGCATGTCATCCTTGCTCAGGGGCCATGCTAATCTTCTCTGTATCATTCCAATTTTAGTGTATGTGCTGCCGAAGCGAGCACCATGATCTCTTTTTAAAAAATTCCCATTCTAGATCTTACAATGGTGTCTCACCAGAGTGTGCAAACCTCCAGGGCAGGAGAGATTTGAAATACTGGGGTAGGTTCTCAGAAGGCAGATGGTTTTAGATAATCACCTTTTTGAAGGGAGGTGGTTTCCAGTTCATTGCTGTCAAGAAAAGGGGACAACCTGGGTTGTCAGCTTGTTCAAAGTAAGATTTTGTGTTTCTTTTCAAACCAAAGGCCATGTATATGCTAGGCAAGCCGAGCACCACCAAGGCGCATCTCCAGCCAGAAATAAGGGCTTGGCTTGACTTTGTTTGAGATGGGGTCTCAGTGAGTTGCTCAGGCTGGCCTTGAACTTTCATTCCTCCTGCCTCAGCCTGTGAATAACTGGAATCATGTGTGTCAGCCTCCCTTGTTGAAACATTAGATTTAATTACAAAATCTTCTGACACATAACGGGAAAAGATATGAAACACATTTCTATTATAAAACTTCCTTTCAGTTGCATCCATTTATTTATATAGTAAGATTTCTTATTGATTATAGTATAAAGATGGCAACCAGGAATAAAAATGATACTGATGTTTATTTCATTCTAGGAATAAGTACTGTCCATCCATGTATATGAATTGGGAAACAATAAAAGCCCAAGTCCATGTGATTGCAGTGAAATCCATTTTGTAAAAATTTTATTTAAGCAAAACTATAATCACAGAAGCACACTTGTATTGGTTAACAGAGTGCAATTTAAGTTTAACTTATCCTATACAACTTGGGCCAAAAATTGGATGCATACTTTAAATTTTTAAAAGGCAGTGGGAGATTGCTGTCTGAAAAAACCATGATAAAAACCACTTCATTTCATTTAATATATATATGTGTATATATATATATATTAAAATACATATTTTTAGCTATTATATATTTTTGACACTGGAAAAAAAATTTTTTTGTGTGTGTGGCACCGGGGATCAAACTCATGACCTCTCGCTTGCCAGGCAGGCGCTTAAGCCACTGAGCTAAATCCCTGGCGACACTGGAAAAATTTAAATCAATGCAAAAAATTCTACTTTAATTTTTGATAATATTTGTAAAAACTTGCAATATTTTGAAGACAAATTATGTACTAGTAATTACAATGATAATTCTCCAAGAGAAAAAAATTTAATGTTTTGATGTTTATGGACAAAGAGTAAACCTACATTTTTGTTTTTGATTTTTTTGTTTGTTTGTATTGGGAATTGAATTCGGGACCTTGTGCTTGCCAGACAGGCTTTAATTTATTTTTAACAGAAAAATAGCATGAAGAGACCTTTAAAAGACTCTCAGTCTATATGTATTTTGTTGGAATAATTTCTTGATGGAAGTGAAATACAAATTCATAGAGGAAAAGGGAAAATGTAAATTTCTATTAGAAGAATTGAAAAAGCTCATAGAATATCTCATTAGTGGAGTAACTTCACTGCATTAACCAAGAAAGTACCAGGTAATACATTCTTTGTGATAATTCAAAGTTAACTTTTTCTGTTAAAGATATTTATTATTAATTTTTTAAAGATAGTTTATCTTGAAAAGTTTTTAGATGTAACTTGAAAACAGAGTGGACAAGTATGGATTTTTTAAAAAAGAGGTTTGGCGAGGTGGCATACACCTGTAATCCCACCACTTAGGAGACTAAAGCACATGAGTTGCAAGTTCAGGGTCAGCCTGAGCTATCTTGTCCAGTGAGAGCCTGTCTCAAAAAAGTGTAACATAAAACAAAGCACCAAAACACAAGTAGGAGGTACATGAGCAAGAAAATTGAAAACTGCTGTTAGATCACTTAAGTTGTTTGCTTACAAATTCAGGCTGGAAAAGTTCAGTTCTTTCAAACCCCAGATTCAAGTTACAGAATCTATGTTCTAGAAAACAGCATTTCAGGATGGGAAGAACCTAGCTGCTGCTTTGCTTTGTATCTGGATCTGTGACTAATTCTATCAAATATTTGTATGGAATGTGGCTGCTTGTTTCATTTTCTGAAATGTCACTTTTCTTTGTTGTTTGTCCCCCTAATGGGTAACTTCTTTGCCACATTTCCAGGATGAAGGACCAGTGATCTCGTCAGACATTTCTAGTAGGGATGGGCATGCTACTGATGAGGAGAAACTGGCATCCACGTCATGTGGTCAGAAAGCAGCTGGGGCCACGGTGACAGGTGAGCCAGAGGAAGACCTGGAGTACTTTGAATGCTCCAGTGTTCCTGTGTCTACCATAAACCATGCGTTCTTATCCTCAGAAGCAGGTACGGAAGCCTATCTTCATCTTCTTCACCTACCTAAGCATAGAAATGCAATACCTGAAAGCCTAAAGCAGGAAGTGCCTTAGAGAGAGTAGAGAATTGAGTCTCTTGAGGGCTAGGTTTCAGATCCTGATCTGTGCCTTGCTTATTTACCTAGAAAAGAGAACCCCAAAACTGTCTATTGAAATAGTAAGGATATATGGGTAAGTGTAGCAGAACGTCCAGGAGACACTAAGGTGTGACGTAGTGCTTGAATTTCTGTATAGTTTTATGTTAATATGGCCAAATTATAAAGTATAGTAGCCTATAAATACGTCATGCATTTAGGTTTTTTGGAAACTGTTTACCAGCTAACATGTATAGGGCCTCATCACAGGCAACTATTGTTCTAAATGCTTTATATAGATTAGCTCTTTTATTCCTTGATTGTTAACTCTTATCACCATTCTATGCAGAAACAAAGTGAGGCACAAAAGTTAACTTGGCCAGGGTTATTTGGTTAGCATAGGAGAGAGAAATACATCTTTTCCCTTTGCAAGGTTTGTGGCTGAGACCTCTACAACAAAAGACAGACCTACATGAAAAAAGTACCCAAATTTCTTTAATATATGAGTAAGTTTTACAAGGCACAAGAACACTACAAAACGAAGACCCATGTGAGAACACTTTTCGTGGACAGTCACAGAGAAGTATGATCAGACGCCACTGGTAACTGGAGGAGCCTTGCCAAGCAAGGCCTCCACCTCAGGTTCTTCTTGGCATCTCTGTGTCTTGGAGAACAAAGAAGCTCTTTTCCTGTAGGTATTGGGAGGAACTACTCTGGAGTGAGAAGGGACTCATGACATATTTTTAAGGAGAATATCAGAGAATTCTTTTACAGTCTGCATCATTGAGGACAGAGAGATCTTCCTGTTGCTTCTGATTCCTCATTTGCTGTGATGCCGTATTTTGGGGTATTCTGAATAGTTACTAGCAAATAGGGGAATTGGATTCCAACCTAAACAGTGTGGTTCCATGGCCTCTAACCTCAGGGTATAGTGATTATTTTCATTCCACTCAGCTACTGTACATTTTCCTGTAAAAATGTGGCAGATTGTATTGACCAGTGCTCTGTAAAACCCTTGACATACTAAGGAAGAACTGAGCTACCAAGGCTGTGCGATAACAAAGCCACTTGCCCACTCACTCCAGGCCTTCTACAGTGAAGGCGCTTACGAGGTCACACCTCACATCTGTGGCCTAAATGTAAGAAAAGCTTTGAACCATGTTCCTTACTGCATTCAATATCATTAAAAACTCATCATTTTAAGCAACGTAATGTGTAGGCTTTTTGACATAGACTTAAACACTGATTTCACATTAAACCAGGGAAGCAGGTTGAAAGTGGGACTTTGAGCAAGTGATTTTCTCCAGTCGCCTCAGGTCTCCCAGGTCTCAGTTTCCCATGTGTGTCAGTGAGCTCTCTGTTACCATTACAGATACCTGAGCTTTGAAAGGGAAAAGGGTTGTTGGGGCTGGCTTCTGCCTGTAGAGGTTCAGCCTGTAATCAAGATAGACCCCTTGCTCTTGGACCTGTGGTGTGAATGCCAACTGGCAATAGCAAGGAGGATGTGGTGGAGCAGAACTGCTTACCTCCTGGGCAGGAAGCAAAAGAACAGACACAAGGAAGCTGGGGTCCCAGAGTGCCCTTCAGGGTCACCCCCTGGCCGTCACCAAGTACTTCCCAGCAGGCTTCAGTTTTTACAGCCTCCTGAATGTGTCGCCCTAGGACCCAAGCCTTAGACACAGGCGCCTTTGGGGACATTTTAATACCCGACTGTAACACTATTGGTAAAGCAAACATACCAGCCATTGTTCTTTATTTCCGCCCCAAAGGCCCTGTTCCACATTCTGATTGGTACCCCTTTTGCTTGCTTTTTGTCTCACTATGTAGCCCATGCTGACATTGAAATTGCTGGGTAGCCTGGGCTGGCCTGGAACTTGTGATCCTCTTGCCCTACCTCCTGATTGCTAGGATTACAGATTGGCACTGCAGTACCTGGCTTAATCCTGAGTACTGCACTCTTAACCTTTTTTTGTTGTTGTTGTTGTTTTATGTATGTATTATTTTTTTCTTTTTTTGCCATCTTCTACAAAAGTTCTGCCCCATCCTCCCAGATCGATCTTGAAAATTTATTGGGCCCTACTTTACCTTGTGTTCCCACTGCATTTTTTCTTGACTTCCCATTCCATAGTGCTCAGCACAGTGTATTAATTGTAGAAAGGGAAATGTTATAAATATCTCAAAGTTAGGGACTGTGAGGTGCATCTTTGAATTTTCTTTGATACATGTAAATATTTGTTGGATTGTATCCTTTCTCACTGAAGAAAATTCCTTGAACAAGAACTTCTGTAGAGAGAACTGGGGTTCTATTAGATACAGTCAGTAAGCTGATTGACTGACTTGGATAAGCAAAACAGATTTAAACAGTTGTTACATTGTAACTGATTAGCTTTATTGAAGAAGCAGGCAGAGGCCTTGGCCATGGGGAGTAGGGAGGGCGGATGGCAACTGGAGGAATTGAAGGTCACTGGCTGAGAGTCACTGTGGAAGGTGGATCTGTACGGATCTGGACATCAGTGTCCTTCAGGAAACGGAGTGATGGGAGGGATCCTGCATGTTGGTAAAATGCCTTTTAGCTTTCCGTGAGTGCAGGTCACGGGGGAAATGAGGCCGCAGTGAGGAATTTGGGGTTGATCTGATAGACAGAGGGAAGCTTTGAAGGGTTTTGAGCATGGGAGTGAAGGTCACATTTGTGTTTTAAATAATTAGCGATTGACTAATATGGT
Source organism: Dolichotis patagonum (assembly GCA_004027295.1). Taxonomy (NCBI): domain Eukaryota; kingdom Metazoa; phylum Chordata; class Mammalia; order Rodentia; family Caviidae; genus Dolichotis; species Dolichotis patagonum. Next base: position 27,674 of record PVJX010020436.1, on the reverse strand, counting down.
ACTTAATAATTGTTACATGGAAGAGTGTAGCTTTAAATTTTTATATGCTTTTCTGTATCTTTAAATTTTCTGCAAAGAGAATATATTCTGGTTTTTGTTTTTGTTTTATGTCTCCTTAGGTGATAGAAAAATAAACCTGACACAAGATAACCAATTAGAAAGGTATAAAAAGGATATTAGTTTTGCTGGCTTGAAACGTAAAGCTTATTATCTTATCTGCTACCTTAGCTAGATTGAGGGTGTCCTTTGGGGCTAAAATTTAGATTCATTTGGATTTAGTAATAAAATAGCATTCAGTGTTAGAGTTTCTTTCGGCAGCAGTTTCATGGTTAGTACAACCCGCTCAGTAAACTTTGGTGGACATGGGGCAGCCCTGTGGCTCTCTGCCTGAGGGTTGACAGTGTCAGTGGCTGACTGTGCACCCCTCTTTGTTCTGAAGGCTACTGGATTCTGACACCGAGCAGACAGAATTCAGCAAAACACCAGTGCTCCCTGTGAAGTCCTGAAATAACCTCCAGTGTGTCCATAGTCATCTCGGGCCTTCATCGGGGCAGCCAAGAGTCTTGCTAGGAGGGAAAGGAACTGCTTTCTTGGGACAGCTATAAAAACTGTTTTGTGTTTTAGGCCTAGAGAATGAGACGTGCCAGAAGATGGACAAAGAAGGATCCGCTGTGCTGGTAAGTTCCTAAACTCGGGCCCTTGAGTCGGGCTCAGGGCTTTTTTGGTGTGTGTTGGGAAGCCTTTCTATTCAGCCTTAGGTGATGGATAGGAAACAGCTTCTTCACTTGAACCCATAGTACATACATAATGATCCATACAGTACCCACTTGGCCACATTCGGCTGTTGAACACCTAGACTGTAGCTGGTCTGAATTGAGAGCCCTGCATGTGTGAGACACAGGCAGTATTTAAAAACTTTGTACCCCCCATGAAGGGAATATTAAATGTCTCAATAACTTTTTATTACTGACTGCATGGGTAATATTTTTGATATATTGGGCTAACTATATTATTAAAATTAATCAGTAAACAGCAGAGATGACACTGGAAAAAAAAATTAGTTGTATCTGTTTCTCTTTATTTTGTTGTGGCTGCTAGGGAGTGAAAACGTATAGATGCTTTCCAGTGTATTTCTGTTAAGCAGTACTGGCAGTTGATGCAATATGCAAACAAACAATATGCTACAGTAATGTAATGTGGGAATGCTGGGAGCCAAGGCTGGCTGACTACATGGCATGTATTGGGAAAGGCTGAATCTGAGCTAATTAAAAGCAAAAATCTTAATTTTCAACTAATGTTAGACTTGTAAAAATGGTGCAAAGAATTACTCAACTATTAACATTTTACACAGTCACAGTAGAGTCATCAAAATTACTAACTCATTCAACACTCATACAGTGCTTTATATCTAATATATAACCCTTATTCGTGTTTGTTCCACAAGTGACCTTTTTGTGGTGCAGCTCTAGCAGAGGAGGACCCTGCTTTGCATTTTGTTGTAATACCCTTAGCCTCCTTTAATTGGCAGTGGTTCTTCAGTCTCTGTCATAATGACCTTGACAGTTTTGAAGAATACCAGCTAGTTATTTTGTAGAATATTTTTCAAGTTGTGCTCCAGTGTTTTCTCTGATTCAGCTCAGCTCATTCATTTTAAACACAGACGTAGTTGAATTGACAAGAAGAATGTCAGTGTGCCCCTTTGTCAGTAAGGTTGACTTCAGTCACTCAGTTAAGGTGATGACAAAGATGGTTAAAGTCTCTTCATTTTTTAAAATTTTTTACTTATTTATTTTGGGGGGGAGGATCCCAGGGATCAAACTCACGACCTTGTGTTTGCCAAGCAGGCACTTACACTGGTGAGCTAAACCCCCGACCCTTAAAGTGTCTTCATTTAAACAAGCCATAAAAGGAGAATGGGTGTTCAGGCCAGACAGGTGGCCATGCAAAGGCAGGGAGTGAGAAGTATAAATCTGAGGAGGAACTGTGGTTATTAATAATCTAATGTGGATACTGTGCATACAGAAGCCTAGGGCCAGGTCATCAGGGCCCATCAATACACTGCCAGGAGGTTTGGGTGCCTGGAAGACTGGGGGGTGGTCCATTGTAGGGTTCAGGCAGGGAGCAGGGTGCTCATTTAGGGTTCAGAGGGAAGGATGGAGACTGAAGAGGTTTAATAGGCAGCACTATCATTGCCACTGACTTCAGTGACATATCTGGTGGTGATGTGGGGGAGAGAGTTTCTGCCCTGAACATGTGGTTAGTCTTTCCTGCCAGTGGCTTCGTTGTAACAGCTGACCTGCCATCTGTCTAGCTGTCTATGGCACAAATCTGGCTATCTAAGTCATCTTTCACTTCCTTATTCCCACAAGCAAATTTCAGGTTTGTCCATCCAGAACCCATTGCACATCCATATACTTTTCTGGAGCCCACAGCCCTACTGGTTTTTTTAAAGGTGGCAACAGTTTTTAAAGTAGTCTTCCTGTTTCCAAACTGTCCCTCTAGCATACATCAGAGTGATATGTTTTAAATACGAAACGAATCTTGTTACTCCTTACTTAAATCTCTTCATTGTATTCTCATCTCAAGGACAAGTTTAGATACTTTTTGTGACCACCATGGCTTTCTGCAGCAGAGGGACCTGTCCCTCCTCACACGTCTGACACATCCTTACACATCCAGGATTTCCTTTCAGCTCTATAAGCAGTCCCTGTAAAAATGGTGAGACTGTAAAAATGGTGAAGATAGGGACCATGATTGCCTTACTGGCTGCTACACTCCAGCACCCACCACCATAAATGTTGATGGATCAGGATTTGGTAAGAGGAATACAGAAGGAAAGGCAGAATTATGGCGTTCATTTTTAGATATGTGGCTTTGAGGGAGCAGTGGGACTACTTTTTCAATCCATCTGTCTAGTAGTCAGCTCTAAGCATATACCCCGGGCCCAGGAAAATGCTGAGGTGTTTTAACACCTTACAGGAACTTAAACACACAGGTGCCAGTTGATGGCTTTGTGGGTAGTATCTTGTTACTCTTCTCATTGCTGAGACAAAATACTTGACACCCATAAATTAAAGGAGGAAATGTTTTTTTGGCTCGCAGTTTGTAGAGCTTCCAGGGCACACCCACCTGGCTTCAAGGCAGGGCAGCATGGCAGAGGGGCATGCAGAGGCGAAACAACCCATGGAAAGGCAGGCAGGAGGCAGTAGCCAGAAGCGGCAGCAGCAAGCTTCCCTTTCTCCTCTGTCCCTGTCTCATCCAGGACATAAACCTTTTGGGTGGTGTCACCCACACACAGAACTACAATGAGCCAATCAGTGGGCTAATTTAGTAGTACACACCCTTAATCTACATTTACATGCCCTAGTTCCGAGGCCTGCCAAATCCCCACCTGTGACTGCAAAGGCTTTGGGGGAACATCTAGACACAAGCTATATAACAGGTAGTAAAGTTGTCATTGAAACACTTTACTTTGACCCACCTTGAAGTAAAAACAGACTTAAAGTGTTAACCAGTGCATGCATGCCATGTCACAATAGTGACCACATAGGCATTTGTATAAAAAAACAATTGCAGTTACTGGCCTTTCTTCATGTGGTTTACTGCACTACTTGCTATTCTTTTTTCTTTCCTCTCCCCCACCCCCCATAGTGGAGTGTCTATGCCACTAAACTGTTTTCTTGATTTACTGTTGGCCCACCGTGTTTCCCTAGAGAATGTATAATGAGATGGTGACGTGTTATGGCTGGGTGCACAGGAGCTGTGCAAGCAGGGACAGGAAGTGAGAAGGTAGAACACACACATAGTGCATGGGGAAGCTGTGTCCTCTCAGCGGAGCCTCACATGTAGGTGACATTTGTGTTCAGACAGAAGTACCTTTCCCTAGAAATTCATGTGACCCTCAGCTTTCTAGGAGGTCGTTAAGCCTTAGTTTCCTGACCTGAAGGAAGCAGTGCTCTTGTCCTTACTCCAAAGAGCATGAAACTGTGTTGCACTACTAGCTGCCAACACAAGTTGACTGTGCAGTTTGGGAACCTGTTTCCTTTTGGTTTACTTTTTTGTTTGTTTCTGGTTTTTTTGTGTGTGTTTTGTGGGCTTGAACTAAGAGTCGTGTACTGAACTGCTAAGCTACATCTCCAGTCCTGAGACTAGTTCCTTTTGAAGTTTCTCAAATACAATAGGAACATTTTGTAGTCTTTTCAGCGTATAAAAATAGCAAAGGATAATTGACGAAGGGTGTGTTGAATGGACAAAGCTTTGGTCTCTGCATGGCTCAGGGACAGTTTACCCAGTTCTTGAAACTTCTTCATCACAAATAAGCAGCACCCGTCTGCCCCATCAGAGTGGTGAGAATAAAATGAAAACATGAAGGATCAAGCTGTAGCATGCAAGACTGCTGTAAGGTAGTGTGTTGATAAGAAACAGATGAGAAAGAATGAAAAAGGAGAGTAGAGAATACTTGACCCTAGAACCAGCTGGTGAAAAATATACACACTCCGACCCCTTAAAAGCAGTCCCATTTAGGCTCCTGACATAAATGAATGTCTGCTTCTTTAGAACATTGAAGAAATATTACATAAAGAAATTTCTGTCTAAGGGATGGGAATATAGTGCTGGTGTAACACTTGCCTAGCATGTTTGAGGCCCTGGCTTGAATCTCCAGCACCCAAACCCAAAGGGAAAGAAATTTCAGTCTTCAGATGTTGAACAGACATCTGAAGGAAGAACAAAGGGAATAGAATCGAGATACCTAGGCATGGTGGTAGATACCTATGACTACTGCCTTTTAGGAGACTGAGGCAGGAGGATCACAGATTTGATGCCAATCTGAGCAATTTACTGAGATGTCTCAAAAATCAAAAATAAGGGGAGGAAGAGATGTAGCTCAGGGCCAAAACATTTGTGTAGCATACATGAGGCCTTCAATTCAGTCCCAAGTACTACAAACAAAGACCCCTCCCAAAATGATTCATCTACCATTTACCCTTTAAGGCCCTTGTCTATGTTACTTTAAAGTATATTCCTATTGCAGTCTCCTGCCCAGTGGTAGGTAATGAACTAAGACAAAATACCTAAGACCTTAGCCCCGTGAATGAAGAGGATTAAGTCTCATCTTGCCTTTCAGCCATTGGTCTGCAGCATTTTTCACTTAATTTTTTTTAAGAAGTCTTAAACTTATACACAGATGGATACACACATGTTCTAATGTGTATGTATTCTATATGGTGGTAAAGTTAATGTTCATAAGAACAGAATTTCTACTTTTAGAAGTATAGATTAATGTAGAATAACCAATAACAAGCATGTAAAAATGCATTAGTAGAAAAATATTAAGAATATGGATGAATATTTGTATTTATGAATATAGGTAGATCTAGGTATAATAGTGTATAGTGTATATGTACATGTACATACTTACATATGTCTAACTACAAATATATATTTGAAGCAAGAAAAATTGGTGTGCAATTGAAAATCTGTAGTCAAATTTCCATATTATTGTGCTTGATATAAATTGTATCAATAAATCGAAGAGATTGTTTGAAAAGCTGTTAGAAGGGAGAGAACCCTAGTATGAAAAAAATTAATATAATGAAACCAGTAGCTTTTCTATGTGTATTAAATTATTATTTAGAAATATAAAGCAAGACCTTGCTTGTGAATTATTAAAATAGTTGATCAACTTTTAAAATTACCTATGAAAGTATAAAAATTTTTATGAATAAAATTTGAACTCATAGAAGCAAGAAGATGGTTAAAATCTTAACCATCTTAAAAGTTGTGCTTATGGCTTTTCAAGTTTGTCTCTGTTAGAAGTGGCAGTGGCTGATGTCACTCTAGGAACTCAAGGACAAATGATGGAACCGGTGCAGTCAACATAGCATAGCCCAGATTAGTGATGCTCATTCTCTCCCTGCAAGGTTGTCAGCCAAGGGAACTCTCAGCTCACTGGAAATTCACAGCCAGGATGCCACTATGTGACTCCCTTAAAGGAGTGGGGGGGAAGGACTAGCCCATAGGAAATCATACCTCTTTTACGGTTAACTCACTTGGACTGCTCAACACATACCAGATTCCATCCCACCCCTACAAGACATTGTTTAGCCAGTTCGTTGTGACGGTAGATTCTGTAGACTTTCTGCACTATCTGAAATGCATTATAAATGACTAAGGAATATAAAAAGCTAAATCGTAGGAAAGTGGCTGAAAAGGCACAGTCTAAATTCTTGCCGTGATCACCTCCTGAGCTGTTGAGGTTTGAGTGATGAGGCTGATGGCATGTTGCTAGACAGGAGGAGCAGCCAGGTGACAGCTGGAGACAGCCGAGTCTCTCACCTGGCCACCGTCTCCAGTCTGATCTCTCACTGGTGACTTCTGAATGCTGCCTCAAAAGAGACACAAAAAGGCAGTTTCATGGAACTGGCTGGACTTAGCAACTCTTGACTTAAAATGATAAGAACTCAAGCCTGATTATAAAATGTATTAGCTTAAAATCACTAATGCAAACTGGTTGACCAAGTTTATTTTTCCCTCTAGCAAGTTATAACAGAAACAAGGTTGTGAGACACTTTCTTAATTAAAAACGAGACACAAGAAGTAAATAATAAGATAACACCCATGTCTAGAGGTGTATTTGGGTGTCTGACAAATTAATCCAAAACTCAGTGTCTTAAAACAGCAAACCTAACTGTCTCCTTGCTTCTGCAAGTTAGGAATCCTCACGTGGCTTTGCTGGGTGCTCTGACTCTGGTCTCTTGTGACCACACTTCACACAGGACTGTGGTCTTCTCTGGTGTGTCTTGGGGTGGCTTCACTCTCAAGGCCATACACATGATTGTTGGCAGACTCTTTGTTTCTTCATATGTGAACCTTTCCCTAGAACCTCTCCCAATGTGGAAACCACAGTCTCTCTGTCATCCAATCTCAGAAGTGACTTGAAGGGCTGTTAGCACATCCTAGTGAGTCACTAAAGTCCCACTCACCCACAGGGAGGAGCTATACAGAGAGTTCGTACTAGGGACTGGGGCTTGCAGATCTGTGGCAAAGGCTGCCCACCAAGTGCTCCTGGTTCTGGTGATAGATCTGTCCCAACATGTAAAGAGAGAGGCTCTGGGGGACCTTGCACTTGCGTCAGTGTGGCAAGCTGCTGTCCCCTAAATGCTGCTGGAGGAGGGGCACTACCAGCTTGCGGCTTTTGTACTTCCCTTTTCTATGGCCTAAGATGAGTCTCTGTCTCTGGACTATGGCCAAGGTCTGTGGAGCTGTATGCCAAACTAAATATGCATTTTTGAACATTTAGGACAAAGGTGAGGTGATCCAGAAAAGTTTAAAAGCCACTGGTCTAAGTAGGTGTTGGACTTTGTGTTTAGTCATGGTTCAAACAGGATACATGAGGCTTGAAACAAAAACAAAGAAAAAAGACACTAGAGAACAGATTGATTATAAATTACTTACTAAATGTAGTTACTGAATGTAATTACTAAATTACATTTAGTAAGTAATCGTGGTTAAGTTGTAATCACATTTAAGGTTATCAAAATTATCCCCCATTAGTTTCCCAATCTATTATATCACACATTTACAACAAAATTTTGCTCCCATAAAATTAAATAAATAGCTACCAAAATGGTGTCATGGCTTCTGTCTAGATGTGCCCCCAAAACCTTGTGTGGTCTAGGTAGGGCTTTTCAGAGGTGACGACTGGATCTAGAGCATGTGATTCTTAAGTAGTCCGCCGATTGGTTTGGCGTAGTTGTGGGTATGCTAAGGGAAAGGCCCACCCTGGGAATGAGTGCTTTATGCCCCAAAGGCACGTAGCCTACATGATAGAATATAAGGACAGATCCCTCTGCCGACCCCTCTGCTTTGCTGCCCTACCATGAATAGTTCTCCCCTGACATGTCCTTTTGCCTTGGAGCCAGCCAACTATGGACGGAAGCCTTTCCTCCCTTAACTTGTGGGTGTTGGGTATTTTGTCTAAGCAACGAGAGAAGTAACTAAGCCAAATGGCTTTTCAGAAGAAAAATAGTATAAGGTCCATGTCCTTGTGAAAAACAAAATGCTAACCTACTGTGACTCTGCAGCTAAGTTTTTGATAGATACAAACTGATGCCTCGAAGAATCGATAGTGCCAGAAGTGAGCTGAAAATGTAATAGCAAGGAATAACGGAGCAAACCAAGCACAGATCTTGACTTACATGCAATCACTGTGCATGTGGGCAAGACAGGGGAACACCCAGCAGCATTGCTAGATTGTAGCAAGACCCCACTACAGAGCAGTTCAAGTTCATGTTGGTCCTGGCGCTGCAGTAGGAGTTTTGAGTTCAGATATATCAGATATATGGGCCAGTACTGCATCCTTCACCCTAGAAGTTCGTAATCTATGTCAGAAACATTTCCACCCAAAGTGGCTAAATAAAGACACACACAAAATAACATAGGTGAAAGCAACAGCTGCCACTGTTTTTGGTGTTTTGTTTTGTTTTTGTTTTTGTTTTTTCGTATGGGGATCGAACTCATGGCCTCACACTTGCCAGGCAGGTGCTTACGCCGCTGAGCTAAATCTCCAGCCCTTTGTCCCTATTTTTGAAAAATTATTGGTGTAGAGCTCATAACTCCCAGAAACCATCAGGAAAAAATGAGCCATTAAATGTGTTTCTTTCATGCCTGTGATTCTTTTGTAATTAATCACTTGGTAATTACAATTTCTTCTTTTCGATAAGAAGAAAATTCATGCAGGTTATCTGTTCAGCAAATTCAAGACTAGCCTGGTGTTACTGGAATACTTTTTCTTTAGTGGTCCTGTAACTAGATGAGTTTTTAAAACTTCCTTCTTGGTGGCTTGGGTTTTTTTTTTTCCCCTGCAGAGCATATCTTTACAGCATGAATAGTTTAGCAATGAGGAAGTTACTGAAAGGTTTTGGAGACTCAATGTATTCAGCATGACCTCTTCCCCCACACAGGGACTGCTTGAGTCCTCAGAGAAGGCCCCAGTGTCTGTGGCGTGTGGCAGTGAGAGCCCGCTGGATGGGATCTGCCTGAGTGAATCAGATAAGAGCGCCGTGCTCACCTTGATAAGAGAGGAGGTAAAGGCTGTCTGGTTTTGTCTGCATGTTACTTCGCTTGTTTGGAAGGTTCGGGTGCCAGCCAGGGGATTGCATCTCTGTTGGCTCTGGTTACCCAGGCCGTCCATGTTACTCACATAAAGGCTCCCTGTGAGACCCAGCATTGGTGTTGGAGCCCTGACATGCTGGTTTCCAGAGGGGAAGGTGGATGTTCTGAGACACTCTCAGAAATCTTATGTACTTCTTTACTTTTAGTCTTGAAGCTTTAAATATCTAAGTCTGCCAACTCTAGTCCACGTAAGCTGATGCCTAAGAATGCCTCAAATTCTAGGCTTTTCACGGTATAAAACTGGCTTCTAATTCCACCCACTCTTTAAACAGTTTATCTCCTCAGTTCCTGAACTAGGTTTACTCAGTAGCCCCACTGCACCTGGATCCCTGACCGGCCTCTCCCAGGCGATCTGAAGCCATGAAAGGCACTGCCACACACAGCCAATCAGCTGCCACCCTCTCCTGACTCATGTCTGCGCTGTATCTTACGTGTGTGGCTCGTGTTTCTTAATGATTCCCCCATTTTTTAAAGAAGATAATTCTTTTGATGTAGCAACCTAGGTTTTATATATGATAAAAGTAGTTAAGCACCTCAGTCACCTTTTTATGAAACACATAGTGCTGTTGTCAGGTCTGAGAGCAGTGGTGAGACCTGCCAAGATCTAATGAATAAGAAAAGGGACTTCATCTCCTTGCAGGTTAGACTACGACATGGCCACTTCATGGGTCAAAGTAAAGTGAACTTTGTCACAGAAGCACACAGGTGCCTTTTGTTCTTGAAATCCTTATTAAAGATACCAAAATAAAGCGTGTACCAGTCAAAGAGGGAAGTGCAGCCCTCGAAGAGCTGGGAAAGGAGAGTGTGACTTGCCCAGGGAGGTGGGGTGGAGGGATGGACTTAATGTTTGTCTTTCCAGTTCCTAGCACATTCCAAATATGGTTGTGGGTTCTGGTCCTGCCTATGGTGAGGGATGTGCCCAGCCTCAGGAATTTCGCTGCTGACTGCATCCTTATCAAGTAGTGGGAGATCTCCACGGAAAGAAAATGCACTGCTGGTGCCAACTCCTAGTATTCCCAGTTTTGGCACTGGCATTTCTCATCCAGAGAGCACTGATGGTCTGGCAGCGCTGCAGTTGTGCAGTTTGGTGAAGGTGAATTTGCCAGGCAGGCGGCTCTGCCTTGCCATCCTCCACAGTCTGGTTTCGGGCGTGCAGAGTTGAAGCCAGACTCGGGGCCAGGTTAGAATTCAGAGTTTGTCTACCTTATCCTGGTGGCTACAGTTCAGCATTTGTGTGGAAAAGTACGTGCTTTCCCATACATTTATGCAGGTTAAAGAAATGTTGAGGTTTTACATTCTTAATGTCAGGGGAATGTCTTAGATCGTACTTGATCCTGTGTTGTTTTCAGTCTCCAGTGTTAAATTCAAATACTATAATAGACTGATTAGTTAAGACAAGCTTTATTTTTATCCAGATAATCACTAAAGAAATTGAAGCAAATGAATGGAAGAAAAAGTACGAAGAGACTCGGCAGGAAGTCTTGGAGATGAGGTTAGACGATGCTGTGGGGAGGTCAGAGGCCTTCACATAGATGATTGCGCATCCCAAAGCCACTACGGAGAGCTCACCACACTGATGGTGGGCCTGCTAGTGTCACTTCCTGAGTTACATGGGACTGGTCCTCTGCTGCAGTAGCGCCCGTTATCTGAGGTTGTTCAGAGAATTATGTATAAGCAGAATGCACATACGTGTCCTTTTTGGTGGAACTGAGGAATGACCCCAAAGCCTCTGCCACTGAGCTACTTCTTCAGCCCTTTTAGAGTTATAATTTTAAAAATTTTTATGTATTTGTGTGTTTTTGGTTTTGTGATAGTAGGGATTGAACTTTGGACCCTTGCACTGAGCCTTTTCTCAACACTTTCATAAATTTTGGTACAGAGTTGCTGAGCTCAAACTTGCAGCCCTTCTACCGCAGCCTCCCAGCGTGCTGGGGTTGTAAGTGAGTGCTGTCCTGCCTGGCAGTGTTGTCCAAGCTGGCCTCAAACTTGCAGTCTGTGCCTCAGCTTCCTGAGTATCTGGCATTACAAGCATTATGGCTATCTAATTCTTGTCTTTTTAACAGAATCAATGCAACTTTATAAAAATATTTATCATACAGGGTAATAGATTTACTGACATGTTCAGTGACAGAAGCATTAAAATGAAATACATAATATTTTCAGAAAGTTAATTATACATGATAGCTTCATGTTATGTAATCAACTGGCTTATAAAGTGTTAGGCAACAAAACTGACTTGAAGCTGAAATATTTTTATTTTTCTTGGTCACTATAGAGTGATGAGCTATTCAGTGTATAAAACAGCATCAAAGAGAGAAGGAAAAAGTATAAATAATTCATAGAGCATACAGTCAGCACTTGAGTGAGTAAGAAACATTTTACTTAATGGTACTCTAATTTTTGCCTCCTGTATTAGTTGTTTTTCTGAACAGTTCCCAGGGGACACTAATCCTGTGCTGGGCTGGGTGGAGAGGAAGGGACAGCCCTGTCCTTGGAGGGCACCATAACCAGAAGCTTGGATGTGATAGATACCACCAGTGAAGGCCCCAGGGAAGAGTACTGGCACGGAACAGGCTCTTAAGGAAGCTGTTGTAGTTGACTAGACAGAATAGTCATCTGAGAGGGTGATCCTTACCGGTTACGAATAAATGAGGTACTTTTGCAATTGGGACAGAAAACTTACAACCATCAGAGGGGGCAGGATACCTGGAAAGGTGAATTGCACCCAGGAAAGCTTGAAGTCAGACTGGCTAGTGTAGGAAGAGCTCTGAAGAGTTAAACTGAAGACATAGATAGATAGGTAAGTAGACAGGCAGGCAGGCATTTGTAAACTGATAAATACCATTCATTTTTTTAGCACTGAACTCATGGCCAATAGCCCTTTAGCTCACATCTGAATGAACCTTGCTTATCACATGAATTAAGGCACATCATTTTTTATAGGTTAGGCTTGAACTTGTCCTCCCGCCTCACTTTCCAAGAGTGCTAGGATTATAGGCATGCATCTCCATGCCTGGCATCAAGGATTTATTTGTGTAGGTGGAATTAATCTGTTGTCCTGAGGTATTCAAATAGGTACACAAGAAAAGTGAAGGTGCTTGTTTCTAAAAGTAGAAGGGAAGCCTTTTTGGGCTGGGGAAGTGGCTCAGCGGTGGAGCACGTGCTTGGCAGGCATGGGGCCCTGGTTTCAATCACCAGCCCCCAAATCACAACACTTAGTCCCCCCACTTCTGTGTACAAACTAAAACACAAAAGGGAATGGGGGGCAGGTAAACAGGATAGGTAAATTTGTCATTGTGCATTAATGAGTTTAGGTGTTGGGCTAACATTTCTCTCACTTTCATTGTTTGCAAATTCTCGGCTGATAATACATTTTTTTCTTATGTAGGAAAATCGTGGCTGAATACGAAAAGACCATTGCGCAAATGATTGGTAAGGAGAATGCTTTCTCCTAGGCTCTGAGCTGTGGTGTCTGTCTTACCCTGTCCTGGCTGCTGTAACCTGGATGGGTTATAAGCTGCAGCCTTTCTTCCTCGAAGCTGTCAAGGTCTGCAGCTCAGTGTCTGGCAAGGCCCCTTGCTGTTAGCCTTCAAAAGCCCGACTGCCCAGACTGCAACCCAGAGCCCAGTGTTTGTCGCAGAGTGCTGACCCTGAAGTCAAACCTCAGTACTGAGGTTTTAATTCAGGATGCCTGACTGGCGTGCCGACAGTGCACAGTGTGTCTCCTGCAGCAAGTGCACTGTAGGTCCCCCACTACTTACTACCCTGGCCCCTTCTCTCTCCACTCCCGCATGGAGGCCGAGTCCAGCTCTCTCTGTCTCCTCTGTGGCCTCGTGGGTCTGTGTGTGTCTCTCTCCCGCCTTTTTCCTCCCTCCCTCTCTCCTTCCTCCCTCTCTCCCTGTCTCTGACACATAATCGTTGTGCATATTTATGGGTTACAGTGTGAGAATTGCAAAGATGAATACAATGTAACGATTAAACCAGGGTAATTTATTGTTGTTTCATCTCAAACATTTATCATTTCTTAGTATTGGGAACTTTTGACCACCTGTGTTCTATCTAGCACTTTGTAAAACACATAGTTTTTTGTGATACACAGTGGTCCCCTCCTGTGCTGTAGAGCCCTAGCACTTCTTGCATCCACTGCATCCACCTTTGTGCTGGTACTCATTACCCAGCCCACTCTGTCCCCACTCCCTGCACTTCCCTGACCACTGTTCTGTTTCTGCTTCTATGAAATCAACTTTGTTAGCGTCTGCATATGCCCCAGCACATGTGGTGTTGATTCTTCTATGCCTGGTTTGTTTCCCTGAACACCCTGTTCTCTGATGGGGGTCTGCATTATAGGACACTAATCCTATCTCTGCCCCTGTGACCTGATTACCTCCCCACCTAGCACTGTCACTGGGGAGTAGATTTCCCCAGGGAACAGAGGGGTAGGGAATGTAAACGCTGATTATAGCAAGATGCAAGGGTGCTTTTCAGAGCATGAGACTTCAGCTTGTGGACCACTGACTGTATAGTGGTGGCACGGTTGCCGACACACGGAACGTCATTCCTAAGGGGTGTGCAGAGCTGGTTCCTGCGAGTGCCTGGGGAAGGCGTTTCCATCAGCTGGAGTGTACAAACCCTTGTCTCATGTGTTCCTGATACCTTACTTTAATATACATTGTTTATTAGCTAGCACTGAACTCAAGGCCAGCAGCCCTTTAACTCATATCTGAATTAAGCTTGCTTGTAACCCGTATTCAGGAGCATCACATCTAAGCTTTTGCTTAGAGACACTAGTCGGCACTTCAGCACCACCTATGGGTCATTTCCAACAGCAAGGTCACCACAAAAAGCACTAAAATGCAAAATGTGGCATTTGTTTACCGTATGCAGCAAGACTGCAAAATGTCACCTTGTTCACCTCCAAGTAAGATTGTGCACATCCAGTGAATAAACATTTTAGTCTCAGGCCAAAAATGGCTGCAAAAGCTGATGAGTATTGATTCTGAGATGCAGATAAATTTGAGCAAGTAGGCAAATTGGCAGATAGAGACCATCAATGATGAAGATCAACTGTACTCACTTGCATTCTGTGAGAAGCCCTCTGTGTGTGCAGTGCCCAGCGTGTTGGTGACCCACTGTGTCCTTGATACTGCCGGTGGAGTCTTGTCTTCTAATGCGTTGTCTCTACCCACTGGAAGTTCAGATCCCCCTCCATCAGAGCTGGGGTGCCTTACAAAGCCATGGCCTTCTGTGGTCCTGCACTGAGCATAGAGCTCTGCTGGTGACTATTGTAAGGATTGACCCCCCCTTGGTCAGAGCAGGTCTCATCTTCCAGCACTTGTATGTTGAAGTGAGTTTCTGCTGTCCACATCACCAAATGCCTTCTGCCTGGGCCTTTGCTGTACTGCCCCCTCTGTGTGCTCACTTTCCAGTGGCTACATGGCTCCCACCTTGGTCCCTTCAAGTCTCAGCTCAGAGGGAGGGCCCTGTGCCCTATGCTGGTCGCTACCCTATCCCGAGCCTTTCCCTGCTTCAGCCTTTCCCCCACCCCTCATCCTTGAGAAGGGGATTTTGTAACACCCACAGCTGTGTCCCCATCATTGAGAACATCACTTGGCTCGCAGAGTAGGTCTTAGCTCTGTTGACGAACATGCCAAAATAAGCCATTGCTTTTGACTGGTGGTTCCCAGAAGATGAGCAGAGGACCAGCATGACCTCCCAGAAGAGCTTCCAGCAGCTGACCATGGAGAAGGAGCAGGCGCTGGCTGACCTCAACTCCGTGGAAAGGTCCCTCTCTGACCTCTTCAGGAGATACGAGAACTTGAAAGGCGTGCTGGAAGGGTTCAAGAAGGTGCTGTGTCCTCTCCTCCATGTGTCCCCTAATGGGGGTGTTTCTGGTAGTGTGCAGGGCTGGGCGGGTGGCTTTCTAGAAGGCCCCAGGGCCTCTTAGCCTTGTGTCTTCTTCAATGAAGATGGCTCTTTCCAGATTTTGCTCTCTGTGGTTCGGGTGGCAGCTGGCCCAGGGTAGCCTGTCTTATTAATTTTACTGGGCCAAGCTCATGAGCCCTGGATACACCCAGACTAATCAGACTGTGGCCCAGAGGGCAAGACCTGGAACCCTCACCTCAGCAGGATTCTGAAAGTGCTCTTTTTGGTTCCTTTTTGGTTATACTCAGGAACAGATTCAGAGCCTTTGCATTGAGCTACATCACACTGCTTTTTATTTTGACATGGAATTGCTTATCCTAGGCCCAAACTTAAGATCCTTCCTTCTGCTTCTGCCTCAGTCTCCCAGAATGCTGAGCTTACAGGAGTGTGCTGCCACACCTGACTTAAAAGTGTTCGTTCTTTCTTTCTTTCTTTCTTTCTTTCTTTCTTTCTTTCTTTCTTTCTTTCTTTCTAGATAGGGTCTTGCTATGCAGTTCAAGCTGGTCTTGGGCTCACTTTGTAGCCCAGGCTGGTCTCAAACTCACAACAATCCACCTGCCTCAGCCTCCGAGTGCTGGGATTACAGGAATGTGTCACCACGCCTGGCTAAAAGTGTCCTTTTTGATCATTGACATTTTCAGTCCTAGTAAAAGTAGAAGGGATTTCATATCACTCAAAAAAATTTAATCTGCATATTCTAGAATAAATTAAACTATTTTAGTTGTATGCTATCAGTAACACGTTTGCAGTACTGGAAATCGTGTGCTCTGTGTGCGTGCATGTGGTGCTAGCCATCAAACGGGACTGTGCACATGCTAGACAAGTGCTGTACTATTGAGTCACAGCCCCAGCCTGTGAGTCTTTATTTTCACATGAAATAAGAATGAAGAGTGGGCAAATCCATGATTCAGTTTTGAACAAGGCCTTTTTAAAAAGAGATGTCTTGGTATAACTCAACCCCACTGTGGTACTGAATATTCGCACAGGAAGAAATAATGTAGCAATTGTTCAAATAGAGTTGCATGTACCTGTTCATATCTGAATTAGTTTTTCCCATTTTTAAAAAGTGAATTCTGCTTCACTTGGTGGTACAGGCTTATAATCCCAGCACTTAGGAGGCTGACACGAGGATCACTGCACATTTGAGGCCAGCCTGGGCTACAAAGTGAATTCAAGGCCCACCTGAACTGCATACCCTCACAAAAAGACAAAAAAAAGTCAACTTTTTTTTTTTTTTTGAACTGGGAATCGTACTCAGGACCTTGTGCTTGCCAGGCAGGTGTCATGCCGGCTGAGCTCTATCTCTGGCCCCTAAAGGGTGAATTCTGACACAAGGTACATTACTACTAGAAGATAAAAATAATAACCTGTTTGTTTTTTGATTTTCACTTTGAAACAGAATGAAGAAGCCTTGAAAAAATGTGCTCAAGATTACTTAGCCAGAGTCAAACAGGAGGAACAGCGATACCAGGCCCTGAAAACTCATGCAGAAGAGAAACTAGACAGGTAGGAGTTCTGATTTGCTGTTGTTTTTGTTTTGTTTCAGATAGGCTCTCACTGTGTGGTCAAGGCTGGGCCTGAACTTGAGCTCCCTTCCAGCCTGGCCTCCAGCTGCACCCGCCGGGACCATAGGCGTGTACTACCAGTGGCAAGGGCTGGCAAACTTCAATTTCACTTCTCATGATGTGGAGAGAGTGACAGAGGCAGGCAGGGCCTTTTTTAGTGTGAAAATTATTCGTGTACATTTTGCTGCCCATGTTTGTTTAATAAAAACTTTTTTCTTTTTTCTTTTTTCTTGTTAATAGGCACTATTATTCAAAGTTTGTTGTTTGTCTTTTTAGTCCTTTGTGTCTTTACAAATACTGCTGGAAATGCTTTGGAATGTTTTGTTTTCCTTTAAAAGTAATAATATTGGAATCACAACTATACATGATTTCTCTTTCACTTACTAATGTATATATCAAGGCCATTTTTCCATATCAGAAGAGAGAACTTGGTCTAATTATTTTTGTTAGATTGTAGAACTATAACTTTGTTTGTTGAGACTGGGTCACACAGTGTAGTTCATACTAGCCTTAAACTCACTGTGTAGCCCAGGCTGACCTTGAAGTCATGACAGTCATCCTACCTCAGCCTCTTGAATACTGAAAATACAGGGTTATGCCACAACTATTTCTTTCTCTTTTTTAAAGAAAGTTTTTTTATTAAGGGGCAGTTACATAGTTTCGAACTTTTTCTATTATAAATAGAGCAGAGTTATTCTGTGAATAGATAGTGCGATTTCTGGTCAGAAGGTGTGTACAGCAAGAAAATAAAACTAAAACCAAGGAAACGAGAAAGTGTGTGTATTTCAGATTGTCCTAGTTAATACCATTTTGCACCCCCAAATGGCAATGCCAGTTTTCCTTCCAATCAGCACATGGCTCTTTTTCTTTGCATCTGGACCAACACAGAACGTGGTCATTCTTACTAATTTTTGGTGATGTGATACATTTTAGAAGTTTATTGTTTGAGTGTTGGGTGTAGCTCAGTGGTAGAGTACCTGCTTAGCATGCATGAGACCCTGGGTTCAAGCCTCAGCACCCTCCCCCACCAAGTTATTTTAATTTGTATGTCTTTTAGCTGGGAGTAGGGACACACTTCAGTAATTCTAGCACTCTGGGAAGCTGAGGCAGGAGGATCACAAGTTTGAGGCCAGGTTGGGCAATCTAACAACTTTGTGAGACCCTGTCTCAGATTTTAAAAAGGGCTGGTTGATAAAAACACTGGTGTACTGGCAAGCAACAGACCGAAGGCTCAGTAGAACAGAATAGAAGATGCAGAAACAACTCCAAACACATTCAGCTACCTTATCTTTTTTTTTCTTTCTTTCTTTTCTTTTCTTTGCTTTCTTTTCATTCATTCATTCATTCATTCATTCATTCTTTTTGTACCCCAGATCAAACTCACAACTGCACACTTGGAAGGCAGGTGCTTATGCCGCTGAGCTAAATCCCCAGCCCCTCAGCTACCTTATCTTTGGCATAGGGGCCAAACACCTTCACTGGAAGAAGATATTCTCTTTAATAAATGATGCTGGGAGGACTGGGATATAGCTCAGCTGGCACAGCGCCTTCCTGGCAGCCTCAAGGTCATGAGTTTGATCCCTAGTACCAAAATAAATAAATAAGCAAATAAATAATGATGCTGGGAAAACGGGCTTTCCACATGCCAAAGACTGAACCAAGACCTATAGCTCTCACCATGTACTAAACTAAAATTGAACTGGATCAGAGACATAGATGTTTAAAACAGAAACATTTACCCTGCTTGAAAGTGGAATCAGCAGAGACTTTATGAATGAAATCCCAATCACACAGGAGATATGACAAAGAATCTACAACTGCAATCTTAGCATGTTTAAAAAAAAAACCTTTTGTACAACAAAAGCAACCACCAACAGAGTGAAGAGATAGCTCAGGGTGGAAAAGATTTTTACCAGCTTTTTTTTTTCAGATAATGGGCTAATATCTAGAATATATGAAGAACTTAAAAAATCAGACCCCCCAAATTTAAAGATCCAATCCAAAAATGGTCACGTGAAATGACTTGACACTTTTCAGATGAAGATGTACAAATGGCAAATAAATACATGAAAAAATGTTCAACATCATTGGTCATTGGAGATACGCAAATTTTAAAAACTCTAGAAAGCATGGCTGTCATCAAGAAGTCAACCAGTAACAAGTGCTGGTGAGGCTGTGGAGAAAAGCAGCCCTTGTCCATGCCAGTGAGAGTGTAAACTGGTGCAACCACTAAGGAAATCAGTGTGTCGATTCCTCAGAAACAAACTGGACATTCTATTTGACCCAGCAATTCCCCTTCCAGGTATCTTCCCTAAAAAGTTGCAAGCATCACACCACAGTGGTATTGTGCATATCTGTGTTTATAGCAGTACAGTTTGTAATAACTACATCTTTGAAACAGCCCATCAGTAGATAAACAGAAAAAGAAAATGTGATGCCTGTGGAGTACTACTCTGCCATAAAGAAAGATAAACTTGAGTTATCTTTAGGTAAATGAATACAACTTAAGACCACAATTTTAAGTGAAATAAATCAGATATACAAGTTTTAATATTGCATTGTTTCTCATATGAGAAACCCAAAGGGTAAAGGAGTAAAATGGAGCAAAATAGATACTGAAAAGTAGGAAGAACATGTTTAAATGGGAAGGGAAAGGGGACATGAGAAGGAAGGAAGGGGAAAGAGATTTTAAAAATCAAATGGAAGGGAAAAGTGGAAACAAGGCTTCTGTAAACAGGGAAAGGCGAATTAAAGGGAAGAGAGTAGGGGAAAATAGGACATTATGTACAGGTATAAATTCCCTATAATGAGTGTGATCATTATGTATGGCAAATATGTACCAACAAAAAGAGAAACTATACTAAGAAAGGGCTGGGGATGTGTCTCAGTGCAGAGGCTCTGGGTTCAAACCCTAGTAACCCCCCAAAATGAATTCCATGTCTAAGATTCCTAGTTTTATTGCCCTTTCATCTGTTAACTGGCTGTTACCAACTAACTTCTAGTCTTTAAGACTTCTTTTTGCATCTCACTAGCAGTCATTTCCTAGAGATCTGTGTCAGATAGTGATGGTTAGCATCCTCTCCTTAGCTACAGTAACATCTGGAGAGACCCAGCCCATTGTTACAGAAACTGATTTAATTCTGTGTTCTCGTGAAGTACAAATTTTGAAGAATTGTGTAGGCCATGCAAACTTCTGTAGCAGTAGTAAGTTGCATTTTTATAATTGAAATTGAATTACATATTTCAGAGATGGCTTTTTCTCTGGCCATGCGTCAGTATTACTGAAGTCATCCTGACTAGCTCTGCCTGATGCCTCATGTGTGCTTTTTGTCTCTGTTCTATAAATGAACACCTCCTACAGGGCCAATGAAGAGATTGCTCAGGTCCGCACAAAAGCCAAGGCTGAAAGTGCAGCGCTGCATGCCGGACTCCGGAAAGAGCAGATGAAGGTGGAGTCCCTGGAGCGGGCCCTTCAGCAGAAGGTACGGCTGGGGGTTCAGGCCAGATAGCTGCCAAGACCCCACTTCTCCCCACCATGGCCTATTGCGTGTGCAGCTCACCATGAGGCTGGCGGGAGCGGTCTTCAACCCAGCCCTGTGAACTAACTTGGGGAGACAAGTTGCACCGTGGCGCATTATCTGGGATTCATCCACGGCAGGGTGCAGACAGGAAGCTGAGCTTTCACCAAAGTTCAGGGGATCCAGCGCTTCCTTCGCAGGGTCACGAGGCTACCTTTGATCCCTCCTGTTTGTCCCTCATGCAGTACATGACGTCCTCCCCTTTCTGTGGTCTGGATCACTGGTTCTCAATTAGAGGTAATTTTGCTCCTCAGGGGACATGAGGCAATGTCTGGAGATTAATTGGTTGTCATGGCTAGGAGATGCTAGAGTGGGGAGAAATGCTGCCAGTACCCTGCTGTGCACAGGAAGGCCCCGCACTGGAAGTCTGGGGCCAGTACACCACAGTACTGCTGTGGGAGCTCTGCTGGCCATAATCCCAAGTCCAAGGAGCAGCAGTCCCTAGCTTTGCTGTCCTCCGTCACCAGTGCTTCACTTCTCTGTCTGCACTCACACACTCATGCCTGTGACGTCTCTGAGTGAGAGCAGGGCCTGCTGGCCCCCCGTGTGCCTGGGCTCTTCAGACCCCAGAATCTTGGTCCCCAGGAGAGATTCAGATGCTTGTGTTGTTCCCATGGTGTCAGGGAAACCTAGGAACCAGGAGGTTGATGGTCAGGCCTCATGGGGCTGGTGACCACCTGCACCTTGACCCAGCATAAGCCTCCTGCCATGGGTTCGTGTACATTTTCCTGGGGAAGAGTGTGCTCTATGAGATCGCACATGGCGGAAAATGAAGAATTGTTTGAGAGAATCTAGCCAGCCTTGGGACTCTTAACTGTAATTGCATTTATCCTAGAACACAAAAGCAGCCTGCGTAACCATATCCTCTGTCTTTCAGAACCAAGAAATTGAAGAACTGACAAAAATCTGTGATGAGCTGATTGCAAAGCTGGGAAAGACAGACTGAGACATGTTCGTCAGCTCGGCAGATCTGCACTTGGCTGCTTCTATTGTGACCACAATTAATCTTGCCTTATCCAGGAATACCCCCCCACACACACTTGGCAGAGAAAAAAAACTGTATAAAAAGCACATGCCTCCTGCTGCCTGCCCCGCTTCGCTGATGATGCAACAGCCCCAGAGGAGCCTGGAGCGTGGCCCTGTCAGCCGGCATCCTGTGCCTGCCCGGGCTGCAGTCCAGTGAGCTAGGCCGCCGAGTGTGGACTGTGGTTTCTCTGTGTCTGTTTTGTCTGAGATCCTCTACTTTTCCTAGATTTGTTCAGTTTGTGATTTTGTGGCTGTTGTTCAGGGTCATCTCTCTCACCCTACTGGTACTTTCATGACCTGCTTGATCCATTAATTTTCATTGTCATCATTTTTATTGAAGAAGGTGATGTGGGCTGTTGTTAATTTCAGTGATAAACAGGAAATAACCTAAGGTTGGATCCTGAGGAGTCAGCATTATACCTGAACAGCACAGGGCCCACTCAGCTGAAGTTGGGCAAGTGCACCGTGGAGCCATGTGACCCTGTCTGCTTCTGTTTGTGGGTGCAGACCCAGCCTTTCACCCTCGGCATCTATCTGAAATATGCCAGGAAAATGCACTTGTGTAGCTGATCTTATTTCATGAAAAGGTAGCCCATTACCAATTGCAAGGAAAAGAAATAGGGTTTTTTGGTTGGTTGGTTGGTTGATTTGTTTTTACAGGCATGGTGTGTTCTTGAGACATTTAAAAAAGGCAGAAACAATCTTTTCAAACTTTAATGTAGAATTTTAACAAAGCAGACAGTAAAAACCATGGGAGCCTCTCCGTGTCCCAGCACATTGTGAGCAGTTTTAAACAAAGGCCACCTGAGCACCAGGGTGGGGAAGGTACGGAGAAGTCCATGCTGACAAGCCAGGCTCCTTGTGCCCTCGCTCACCTCAGCGCAGAGTGGCACGCAGGAACCCTGAAATGACCGTTGACCAGGTGAGGCCCACCAAGGCCTCCATTTCCCTTAGGTCAGCCAGGCCAGATCTGCGGAAGTCCTTTCAGGCGCTCCTTGGTCTTAACCCTACGCCCCGAAAGCCTGGTGGTGGAGTGCACTCCGCTCAGTACCTGTCCTTTCCTACTTCTGTAGAACTACTGCATGAGCCAACTTCAGCGACGAACTGTGCCTCGTGAAAACCCCCGTAGATCTTGAAAGTGTTTCCTTAGTAGTGTGTTCCTCACGGGGGTGCAATCTTTAGCCCCAGGGAAGTCAGTAATGTGTTTTAAAGCCAGAAGTCTTGTCTTACCAATATGCATTTATTATAATTGGTGCTTAGGCTGTATTTTAAAGCCTATTGTCTTAACATTTTGTACAAAAAAAATTACTTGTGGTTAGAGAAGTGGCTTGACAATCATTTGGGCTTGAAGTCGTCACTGTGGTTTAATGTGAAGCTGTCCTGGTAGTCAGAGTCTCACGTGTCCCTGATGGTGTGACCAGTTTCCTTTTGGTCCTCTGCTGCAGGGGAAGTTGATGCTGCAATTTGCAGAAACTGCGAAACCTGCTGTGTTCACATATCCATATTTTATTTTATATCATTCTGTTTCGAGTATAAAAGGGTTATAATGGTGTCATTTTAAATCCACAGTCACCTTTCTTGTTTTCTTTTTAAAATTTCTTTGCCTGCTAGAGGTCAAACCCAGGGTCTGACATAAGTTGGGCAGGTGTCCTACCACAGAGCTGCATCTCCAGGCCTGTGCACACCTTTTGAGGCTGTAGTGTGTTGCAGAGTACACTGTGCTGTGTGTTAGGACAGGCCTGATGGTCGGACTTGTCCAGCCCACCGATCAGGAGACGCCCCGGAAACGAGAGCCTGCTGAAGGGCGCTCCTGCACGAGGAGCCCCGAGGGGCCCTTGCTTAAGTGACATTTGCCATTGGCCTCTCAGTCGTGACTATTACAAGGGGTGCCCACCACTGTCATTTAATAGGTAGGGCCCCTGCAACAAGGAAGAAACTGTAGCTCGTACAGCTGGTATATCACGATAGCATACGAGCTAAAGCTGGACATGGTGGAGTAGACCTATAACCCTAGCATACCAAGAGGCCGAGGCAGGAGGATCACAAGTTCAAGCTCTGTCTTAAAATTTTAAAAAGGGCTGGAAATGTAGCTCAGTGCAAATGCCCTGGGTTCAATACCAGGAAAAGGGGGCGGGCAGGGGGTGAATGTACTAGGCAAAATGAAGGATACCCTTTTCTTTAAAAATAACCCCCTTACCCCCAAGAAAAGCTTTTTTGCACTCTAGCAAATAAGAATATAGTCTAGGGCAGTGATGGCGAACTTTTTAGAGCTCTCAGTGATAGAAGCAGCCTGCTGGGGCACGTGTGCGGCACAGTTTCGCCACCAGTGGTCTAGAGTCTGTTTCAGCAGGAGAGGGTTAAATTATTTGTTCAATTAAAATAAAAACACTGTTTCAGAAGTGAAAGGGAGAAGTAGAAGAGAGCTGCGGGTTCAGTTAGAGTGTGGGGATTACAGTACGGTCCCACTGAGGCTGAGTCCAGAGCTACTACTTCAGCTTCTGATTCGCCAAAATGTGGACTGCTTTAACCCAGCTACAGGCCGAGCAGTTTACTGTGCTCCTGGCCAGTCACAGCCACACCTGGACCCCAGGTCTCTAAATGGTGACCTGTCCCCGCCCAGAGCTCCACAGAGCCTGGAGAGGCACTCCGGAGCCCAGCCCAGTCCAGGAAGTGCAGAAGCACCTCGGCAGCCTTTCAGAGCAGCACAGATCCGTGGCTGGCGGCTGTGAGAGTGCACGGGGACACAGCGCCCCAGCACCCAGCTGCCTGCACAGGGGGCTGCACTGAGTCATGGAGGTGTGATGGTGCTTTGCTGTGGATCAAGTGTCCAAAGCCCCTTCCCTGTCCTCATCTGTCAGGAGTCGGTGACCACATGAGTTCGCTCTGACTCGGATTTCCTCACCCTCTCGTTAGGAAGAGAGAAGCTAGATGTTAAAAGATTAATGATTCAAGCAAGAGATTTTAAAGTGGAGATGTATATATTCTGAAGAATGTTGAAGATAATAGATTCTATGTGCTTCTTAACAGACATAGTCTGGGAATCCCAGGATGTCAAGCCAAAGGTCTAAGAAGTCATGTTCTCTCAGAGATTTTAATAAACACTTAGAGATTTCTGTCCAGGAAGCTTCCACTGGGCTCCAGATTCCAGTTTTAAAAAGCAGATTATGGGACTGGAAGCGCTGCTCGGCCGAGTGAGGCCTGGGGTCCTCCCGGGGCTGTGGAGACAGCAAGGAGGCAGCTCACCGCTCAGGCCTTGGTCTCCACCCATGGAGCTGGAGGCAGTGGTGCGGTGGCTTCTGTCCTCTCTTTTCCTCTCCCTTCCCTCCCACTTTGGGCAGGCCAGGGCAGGGGTGAGCACACAGTACCCTCGGCCAGAGCTCACGTCTGGAGACTAAAGGTTGCACTCTTCGTAGTTCTCATCCCAATGCAATCCCATTTCTGTGCCTCTTCGCATGCGGTTAGATTTGGACAAACACGATTCCTAAGGAATGGCTTTATTAACTGTAATATGGTTACCGCTCTTACATACATGTGTATCCTGGTTACAATCCTGGCGCGCGCTGTTGCGTGCAGCGCTGGCCTAGGGCAGTCTGTGATGCTCTCATCACTGGGAGGCCCGGCCTGGCACTGGGGGGTGTCCTAGGCCTTCCCAGTGTGGACTCTTCACTTGGCCACTGCCAGATGCCCCCGCCTCTGCCTCCCCGCAGCGTCCCTAGCACTCATAGTCCAGGCAGCACTTCCTAGTCAGATCACCAGCTAATACTGTAGGCTTAGGGGTCATTTTCAAGTGAACAGACGCAGATTAGAGCTCAGAAGCCACATGCAGTCCAGTCCCCAGGCCATTGCGTGTAGGCGGCCACCCTGCAGCATGGGCCCTGCTTCTGTCTGTCCCAGCCACGGGGCGGGCCCTGGGAACTTCTGCACCTCAGAAGTAGCAGTGTGCTTCTCTGTTGCCCATAGAGCCTCACCATGCTGCCGTGCCAAGTGGATTCCACTGCGCATTTGCCCCCTCCCATGCCCCCACAGGTGCCCAGGTCAGTGAGGACCCCTCATCTGGAGGGGCGAGCATTGCATTGACTACTGCTGTCAAGATTGTGTTGTGTGGAATAATCATCTACATAAATTTTATATTCATAGTAATTTCCCTTTTATATGTCAGGTAAATATTTGTAAAAGTTATACTCACACAAATTATAATGATTACTAATATATTTTTTCCATGTTTCATTGCCTGAATAAAAACTGTTTACCACTATTAGATCCATCATGGTGTTCCTGGAAGTTGTTTTATCCCCAAGGGCGCAAATTTGTGGCAGGCTGTGTTTCATGAGCCCCATGTTTCAGTCTAAAAACAGGAGACTGTCCTTACACTCTTCCTGTAAGGGTTTATGTAGTCAGTCGGGTGTATAATGAAAAACTACTGGGACTTGGACTTTGCTAGAAATATCTGGGACCGCAGCGAGCTCTTAGCTGGGGGCTCCAAGGCTCCTTAGGAACTGGCCTCCTGCCCTTGCCTTTTCCAAGTCTGGGAGGCCAAGGCACTGCGCGTTCTGACTGCTGGGGGCCACAGGGCAAGCCAGAGCTGTGTGAACAAAGTAGCTGCCCTTCTGTGTTCTGTGTCCTCTGAGTGGACACTGGGAACCCTTCAGGACTGGCCAGGCCAGCTCGGTGAGAGGTGAGGCCAGAAATGTGGATTGTGTCACTCCAGAGCCAGGCCTGGTGGCACAGGCCTGTGCACCTTGAAGCTGGGCTGGAATGTGTAGTGAGGCCCTGCCTCAGAGAAGAGACGAGTGGACAGGCACAAGGCTCCACTGAGCCTGGGTGGAGGCCAGCACTCTTACTGTTACCGTGTCCCTGTCCTGACTGCTGCCTGCGGAGCTGCTGCAGGCCCTGACCCTGCCAAGGAAAGCATTCCTTTCCCAGAACAGACTTGCCTCAGCTGCCTTTCTGGGCTGATGCATTACAGGTCATTTTATTTAAGTAGATGAGACACTGAGGGTTGGGGCACTGTGGCATTACAGTCCGAGAGGTGACTGTAACCCTGCAAGACAGGATGTCATGAAGTGTTAGTGATCAAACTAAAAATGGAGCAATGTGCCACAGACATGGCACATTGCCTGCTCCGGGCGGCCAGAGATGATTTCCTTTAACTGATGGGTAGGAACATGGCAGAAACACACCTCGGGGCAGTAGAGCCTCGGGATGACAGGCCCCAAGCCAGAAACGGAGGTACACGGTTGCTTATGATAGCAAAGAGACACTTCAGGGAAAACAAAACTCCAGTGGGCCTTTCTTCAGACATCTTTGTTTTTTTTGTTTGGTTTTTTTTTTTTTTTTTTAACTACCCAGGATTGAACTCAGAGCCTTTATTCTAAGAGCTACATTCCCAGCCTTATTTTATATTTTTGCGACTGGGTTTTGCTAAGTTACTCAGACTGGGCTCAAACTTGTGGTCCTTCCTGCCTCAACCTCGCAGAGCACGAGATTACAGGCATGCTCCACGCCTGGCTCAGGATCTGGTTCTGTGGAAAGAGCTTTGGCATGAAACCCGAGCCGAGTTCAGGCCCCCTCCCTGTGCTTTTAGACTTGCTCACTTGGAACTCCAGATAGATGAGGCCTATGGTGTGGTTTTACCAGTTTCCCTGCAGTGCTGACTAAGGCGGAGTTCCCCAGGCTGCGTGAGCACTCACACCTGCCGCGGAGCTCCTTCCTGTGTTTGCCTTGGCTACAGCGTTCAGAAAGGCAAAGCTGCAGGCTGGGCTTAGTGAGCACGGGTGGGGCTGAGACCCTGCCTGGTCACCATGTCTGTGCTGCCCTTTCCTCTCCTGCTGCCTGTCCCTAGCCCTGGATTTTGTCCCTGAGAAGAAGAGCTAGGCTATGGCCCTCAAGCAAGGCCAGCAGATCGCTGTAGCTGCTGGTTTCAAACGGAGCCTAAAGAGAATTCTTTCTGTGGTTTGTTGGCCATTTCAGAACTTTGGAAATGGAATGGTCAATTCATCAGAAAGAAATAGCAGGTGAGTATGGCGGACTTTAGGGGGTCTCCAGGGGAGAGACCCTGGCGCCTCAGGACCTGCACCATGCGGTTGACTCAGGGTACCAGGAGAACAAGGAGAGAGAACAAGGGAGAACAAGGAATTCCTCCCCTCTCTGGGGGACAGCTGAGAGTGTGGCTGACTTTCAGCAGCCTGAAGGAGAGAGACCCTGGCACATCGGGACCTGCACCGTGTGGTTGACTTGGGTGCTGGGAGAACAAGGAACTCTTCCCGTCTCTGGGGGGTGACTGTGATCCTGCCTGCATGTGGGCTGAGAATCAGACATCTCATGTCGTCCTGTCCCCTATCCCATGTGCCCCCTCCCCCTCCCCCCTGCCTAGCAAGTGAGAGCCAGTGAACTACACATCTTGTGAAAA
>PVJX010020435.1:0-33349 GCA_004027295.1 Dolichotis patagonum | reverse complement strand
TTTTTCTTTAGCTTCCTTCTTTTCCTGAGCATTTGGCTTCATGAGTCTTAGAGAGCTGCCTTCGCTGTTAGAGCAGGTAATATGCTTGGTGTGCACATTAGTTCTCTTGGCAGGAACCCTGCCCCATTTATTTATACCAACAACCTGTTGCCAACTTCTCATTTTATTTGGGTGACATCTGTGGACCTCCTTTCTGGACAGGGCCTGTGCCCTCGCCTATTTTGTAGATTCCCATGACCATGGGAAAGGAATGTCACATTTCCTAGGAGGCCTGCAGAGGACGGAACAGGCAGCCCTCCCCCTTCCCATTGGGTTCCTCATCATGGGAACCCCAGAAGATGGCGGGTCAGGAAAGACTGTTTATCTTGATGAAATCAAATCTAACCATTTTTTTGCCTATGGCTAGCACCGTCTGGGTCATATTTAAGAAGTCCTTTCCCAGCTGGAAACCCCAACTCTCTCTTTCCTTCGTGTGCATTGTATTCCACGTGTCTTCCGCTCCACTGTGCCTTCTGCTCTGCACCAGGTCCCAGCCATGCCACCACGGATCAGAGCCCGCCCTCACCCGGCCCGGTACCCCGTCCGCCGCTGTCAATCCAGCACATGGACATGACTCTCCCGCCTCACACAGCATCCTGCATGCCCCGTGAAGCCCTTCCTCCCTCTTTCTGTCCCAGTCACGTTCAGCAAATAGCTCTCTGCCTTCATCCCCTCCTCTTCCATCCCTACCAAGCATTTCTTCAATCAGACTCGATCTGTTTTTGCGACCAGCACGCCACTTGAATCCTTCACTGATATCACCACTGGCCCCGACTTTGCCAGTCCAGCTAAGCCCTGAGCCTGCCTCGCTTAACTTGACCTCTGGACCGTCCACCCCCACTCCCACCCCTGCACTCCCACATTCGTCTGTCGCTCTTCCCTGGCTGTTGCCTAACTACTCTTCCTGCCTACTTTCTCACCTCCAAACTCAGTTTGATTCCAGAGTTACCTGGTTGGGAGAAAAACCCCAAATGTGGAGAGTTGTATGAATCATGCTCCGAAGATATGACTCCGAAGATTATCATCGTCACTTTGAAGGTTCCTCTAGGTTTTCTAGGGTTGTTTTTTTTTTTTTTTTTAATCAGTACCGGGGATCCAACTCATGGCTGCGTGCTTGCAAGGCAGGCGCTTATGCCGCTGAGCTAAATCCCCAGTCCTAGGTTTTCTGTTTTGCCTTTATCCTGATCTCCACTGCCATTCTAACCACCTGCTATACACACACACACACACACACACACATACACACAGAGTAGCCATTCGGAAGGTGTCTAGTAATTGTTCTTAGGTGTGGAAGGGTCCTTCAAGAACATACAGTATAATTTTATATGTTCATATGCTTTAACTTATATATAAAATATTTCTCTTTAGATCTTGTTTTCTTACAAGAGTCAATACGATAGAGAGTAAATATCTCCGATTGTCTAGTTTTGAAATTTTTGTCTCTTACGTTGCTATCTTGTGATCTGCTTTGCTCTGTTTTGTTGTGTTTAATTCTACCCTTTTGATATAATTGCATGTATATTTGAGTGGGTAAGATGGATGACCATATTGCTGTTTGTGTCAGATCGTGGAGCAGAACTGCTAACAGTCTCACTGTTTGAATGTCTACTTTACATGTTTTAACTTTGTAATTTGAACAACTATTTCCAAGAAGTCAGTATGTAATTTGTCAAGTAATAATTTCTTAGGTTTTTTGTTGTTGTTCTTTTCCTTGGAATTCTGTATTGTTGCTACCCTTTATTCTGTTTTGTTTTGTTTTTTTCTCTTTAAATAAAATTTTTTTAAAAAGATCTTGTTTTCTTTTTTAGATCTCATTCTTTCCTACCACTTCTAAAAATTCAAATCTGTCTCTAAAATGTATCTTTGATTTTAGATGTAGCCCAGGATAGAGCCATGGGTTCAAACTCAGCACCACACAAATCTATCTTTGTTGCTATATGGATAGAGGAATTCAGTTCAGAAACTTAATCCCTTTTTTTGCTTTTGTTTTGTTTTTTGAGACAGAGTCTTACTATGCAGTTCAGGCTGGCCTTGAACTCACTGTGTAGCCCAGGCTGGCTTCAAACTCACAGTGATTCTCCTGCCTCAGCCTCCCTAGTGCTGGGATTACAGGTGTGCAGCACCACACTCAGCAGAACACGTAATTCCTTGGAGGAGAGACAGTACCGTATATTCACAAATCCCATTTCAAATTCCTCTTTCCTGGTCATTCTGCTAACTGTACTTCCCACCCATGTTGCTGTTAGAGGGGCCATGAACTTTGCCCTGACCCAGACAATGAAAACACAGGAGCAGCCTGGGACAGTGAAAAGCCCCTCCAGTCTCTTTCCTCCCTGCCTTGCTGACAGAGGAAAGGTGTGGTAAGTTGGCATGTCCCACAGGTTATAGCCTAATGGTTGAGGTCTCTTATGGAGAAGAGTTTCTCTATGGAGAAGTGTTTCTGAGAGAAACACTTGCCTTTCCTTAAATCTGATGTAAGCAAGAAATAAAACGTGCTGTGTTCACTCATTGAGTTTGCAGGGTTCCAATTACCAGAACATGATTTAACCTCACCTGGCCTCTCCAGGCGAGGACCACAGTCCATCACAACCATTCACTGCAGTTTATCCATCTGGCCCCTGGTGTCATGGCTTGTGTCTAGATGTGCCCCCGAAGTCTCGGCAGTCACAGATGGGGAATTTTGAAGGTGGCTGGATTAGGGTGTGTGAATGTGAATTGGTGTGGGTAATGGAAGCCCCACCCGTGGTGTGGGTGGCACCGATCAATAGGTTTATAGCCCCTGTGCTGTGTACAGCGGGAGATGGAAGGCAGGCGGCAGCTGCTGCTGCTGTTTGCTGCCTGCCCTGCCTTGCCATGGACTGTTTTTCCTCTGTGATGCCCCTGTGCCATGCCACCCTGCTTTGGAACCTGCTTTGGAACCAACTGACTATGGACTGAAACCTCCACAAACTATGAGTTGAAATAAACCTTTCCTCTTTTAACTTTCGGTAGCAGGTATTTTCTGAGCAATGAAAGTAACCAAGACAGCTGACCAGTCTCCACCTGTCCACCATCACAAACACTGCCACTGCATATTGTCGTAAGGACCTGAGCAAGTTTTTCCACGGAGTCCACAGCCAGTCGGTGGCTGGAACGTAGAACACAGTCTTCACCAAGTACCACTAGTACCAAGTGCCCCGAGGAGTGGCCACAGTCATTTCTACTTCTCTCACAGTGCATGTGGGAGTGCATTTCCCACCGGAGAGTCCCGAAGTGTAGAGCAACTGTGCAGTCGGATGCCTAACTTTGATCCAACACCAACAGCTTAATTACTGTTAAGGCAACTCCCTCCCTGAGTACCCTAGTCTGTAAAACAGAAATTATAAAGCCAGCAGCTTCATAGTGCTGTTGGGAGAATTAAACTATGACATGTAAGGGGCTCAGAATGATGCAACTATTGTTATTTCTATTGCTATGTTTGCCAACCTAACATTGCATTATTACCTTTCCAATGTTTACAGACTTTGTGAGTGCAATAGTATTCCAATCTTTATTTATTTTGTGGCACTGGGGATTAAACTCAAGGCTTTATGCATGCTAGGTAAGCACCCTATGGCTGAGTATTATCTAAATAACCAGCCCACACCAATGTTATTTAGATAATAATTTTCTTATCTATAGCCATGTTTATTTGCTCTCCTGTGAACTGCTGTATTGGGGTTTTATTTGTGGAGTTTGGTGGGTCTTTTAGGGTTTTTTGCTTGATTTTTTGTCATAGGGTCGGTCTTGCTATGTAGCCCCAGCTGGCCCTCATCTCACTGTGTAGCCTAAGCTAACCTGGACCTCATGATCCTTCTGCCTCAGCCTCCAGAGTGTGGAGATTACAAGCATTCAACATCACATCTGGCTGGGGGTGGGGGGAGGTGGGTGAACCCTAGAACACTGAGCTGCATCCCTATCCCCTTTTATTACTTTTGAGACAGCCTTACTAAGATGGCTAGGCTGGCCTCAAACTTGCAATAATCCTGCCTCAACCCCTCAAGTAGCTGAGATTACAGGCACACACCACCATGCATAGCTAATTACTGCTTGTTTCTTTTACCCTTTTTTCTCTAGTTGAATTTCTTTTCTTTGCTGATTTAGAGAAATCCCTCAAACATTCAGTACAAAACTGGTGTTCTCGATTTGCAAGACAACTATCTTCTCATAGTTTCATCTGGTTTTTTTTTGTTTGTTTTTTGTTGTTGTTGTTGTTTTGTACCAGGGATCAAACTCACGACCTCATGCTTGCTGAGCTAAATCCCTGGCTCAAGATTTTTTTTCCTTTTTTTTTTTTTTTTTTTTTTTTGGTACTGGGGATTGAATTCATGACCTCACGCTTGCTAGGCAGACATTTGTGCCACTGAGCTAAATCCCCTCACCTGTTAACTTTTCTAGTGGGAGGCTGCATAGGCCAGAAATTTTTATTTTGATGTAGACAACTTTCAGTTTTTTCCCTACCCGTGGTGCTTTGTGAATCGTTACTCAGGAAGTCTTTGCAAACATGGTGCCCAGAGGGCAGAGAGAACATGGGGGAGGGAGGGGAGTGGGAACACATTGGTCAGTGAGTCCCGGCATTCTCAAGATACATTACGTACAGCTGCAAATTCCCTATGATGAATGTGACCATTATGTATATTGAAAATGTACCAGTAAAATTAATTTTAAAAATAGGGGAACACAAATTTTAAAAAATTCAAGGTGTTATTGTACGGTAACATACATTGCAAAATGCCAGGAAAAAAAAGATTTTGAAAGTTTTGCCATAAATGTGTGCTAAATAGGGCGATAAATGTTCCGTCTGAATGAAACATTATATGGCATGCATATGTACCAAAATATAACTTGGTACCCCACTAATAAATATAGCTTTTATGTATCAGTTAAATAAAAGTGAGTGCCATTAAAAAAAAAAGACTCCTTTCCCAGCTCAAGGTTTCAAATCTATTCCCTCAAATACTTCCATGAGCTTTATATTGTTCCCGTTCACTTAGATCTTTTCCTCCCTTTCAACTTTCGAGACTTTAATCTCTCCATTTTTGGCCCTGGACCTCCTCAGCCCGACAGCTTGGGTCCCCAAGCCTTTGCAGAAGGGCAGAGGTCAAGCAGTGTGGGCCCGCGGTCCTCTGTAGCAGACCTTTAGTGACTATGCCCATTTTCAGCCCCTCATCCCGCCTGCTTCCCGCTGCCCCACATCCGGGTCTCTCAGGGGTTCTGCTACTTGAAGTGGCTCATTTCACACCTGTGTCCACTCTGCAGTGCAGCAACCCACTGGGCATGACCATTTAGGGTCCCCTTACCTGCCTTCCGCCTTGGGAAACAGCCGCTCCTGCTAGGCTCTCTCTGCCTTAGAGGTTAAGACTTTAGGAAACTTTCTTCCCCAAGGTTATGGTGATGGGAATTCAGCTGTTTTCTTTGTTGTCCCCACACCTGGCCTTTTGTATCAGAGTAGATATGACTGTCACCTCACAGTTTCTCAAGTCAAAAATCTGATGTCATCCTTTTTTTTATTTTAAAGAGAATAAAACCAAACAAAATAAAACGGAATAAAGCCAATCAAAGCAAAACAGTGAAAGTAATACAGGATTTCAAAACAGGATCATAGGAAATCAACAATGGCTACCATAGTGCCTCTTGTTATCTTCAAAATTGCTGCCCATACTATCAGACCTAATAAAATCAAACAAGACCAAACAGAATAAAACCAATCAAAACAGAACATTAAAGAAAATAAAACAATAAAATGGAACAAAATAGAACAGTGAGAACGATACTGGATTTCAAAAACAAGACAGAAGGAAATGCCCCATAGTTGCTATACTGCATATTGTTATCCTCTTAGTAGATGCTCAGACTACCAGCTTGAGGCCTGCAAAGACAATCAAACAACACAAGCATTAAGTTGTTTCTGTACCTCAGTTGCTGTCAACTCAATCTGTCCTCTGAACCAGCCGGTTGCTTGGGTAAGGGGTGTTGTCTCCCAGCCCAAACACTGCTTGGCTCATGGGCAGGGTGAATTAGCTCTCTGTCTCTCCTCCCACACTCAGCATGGCTTCCACCAACCCACAGGAAGGGCAAATTGGCTTGTTTCTCCTCCTGGACCTCACATGGCTTGTGCTGGCTCATTGGAAGGGTGAATTGGCTTCCCAGGTGTCATCCTTGATTTTGCTCTTTCCCCTACACACCATTTCCAGTCCACTGGCAAAATCATAACACCCCCATCTCCAAAGGCAGCACAAGTCTATTTTTTACTTCATGTCAGTCAGTGCCTGATCCAAAACTGTGACAGCTCCCGGTGACCACAGTGGCCTCACTTACCCTCCTGCTCCATTCCATCCCCAACATTCTGTGCTCCACGCTGCCTCTGCATTGATCCTGTCCAGCTGCAAGCAAGGTCACCCTGCTCCTGCATTTGGGTCTTCCGTGACTCCCCACTATTCTCAGAGTTGAGATCCGAGCCCGTCATCAGGGCCCATGAGACCCACCCTGGGCTGCCAGTCTCTGTCTCCAGCCCCTCCCCACACCTAGGACCGCTGGCCTCCTCCCCACTGCAACCACTGCACCTGCTGGCCCAGCATGGATGCCTGGCATGCTTGGCTGGCTTTTCCTCATGCTTCAGATCTTCAGGCTGAACCGCCTCTTCGGAGATGCCATCCCTCGGACCCACCTGCAGTGCACCCTTCAGCCACCCCTCTCCCACATTTTTCCTTGCTGTAGGATATTTAGCCAGTGGTCTCCTGTGCCCTGCGGCAGACAGCTGATGCCTGGGGTGTGGGGTACACCTTTTGGAGGGGCATGGGCCACTTCTCATCCACTCCATGTTTTAACTAGTGTGAACCACTACAGGCAATCAACAAGCTTGACTGTGAAATGAACTTCCTCCTGGAAAACACATCACTTCTACACCCCTGGCCCAGTGGGGCTTCGGAGCTCCATGGAGGCCACTACTGAGGCAGGCGCTGTGCCCTTAAACCACCTCGGTGACAATCTGCGACTGTGAAGACTGTCTGTCCTTCAGCCTAATTCATGGCTGCAATAGCACTGTCTACCCTGCCACTCACTCATAATTGCACAGGAAATGGTCTCAGAATTGTCCTTGAGAGACTGGACACAACTCTTACCCAGGGGTTTGGCTGGAGGCCCAGACGAACACTGCTGACATCCAAGGCTGAGCGCTACAGTCACAAGCTAGGCCAGACCCCAGCCAAGGGTGTCAGGTGGGCACTGGAGACAGGACTGAAGTGACACCAACTTCCCGGTAGTCTTTTTTTCTAAGAAAAGGAGGGAGAGGATGCCTGTGGTTTTTGTTTTGTTTTGTTTTGTTTTGTTTTGGTTTGGTTTGGTTTGGTTTTGGGGTTTTTTTTTGGTACCAGGGATAGACCTCATGACCTCGTACTTGCCAGGCAGGTGCTTATGTCACTGAGCTAAATCTCTGGCCTGGATGCTAGTTTTTTGTCTGTACTGTTGGGTTTTATTTTTTTATCTACAGAAATTTTCCATGCCATGGCTCTTTTATTAAAAATCACAGCCACATTCAGAAACCAGGATGTTTGATCTAACCTAGGGTAATGTGTTAGTTATGTGACTGCGTAACAAATTACCCTCAAATGTAGTGGCTTAAAACCACATTTGTTGTCTCAGAGTTTCTGTGCCCTGGCACCCAGGTGGGGCTGCCCGGCTGGCTTCTCTGCCCAGGGTCACTCACAGGCTGACACCAGTTGACAGCCTTGGAGTGGTGGTTGTGCATCCTGCCAGCAGGCTCAGTCACGGTTTGGGGAGTCATGGGGTGGGGAAATAGGACTGTTGTCTGGCTTCAAAGATTATGCACTAGCGCCTTAGCCAGCCCTGTTTACTTTGGTGTTAAAGCCAATTGAAGGGAAAAGGAAATGGCCTAGTCAGCTCTGTACATATCCGTACATGGACATAGGGCCAGGTTTAGCCAAAATGGAGATCAAAGCTCTTTGTTCAAGGACGGTCATCTATCCAGATGGTCCTCAATACCCTGTCCCAGGGTCTCCCCACATGGCTTCTTCAAAGCACTCAGCCAGGAAGGCCTCAGGGAAGACAACCGGCAAGAAGCAGGCCACAGTCCTTCGCAGTTTAATTACAACTGTGACCTCCCACCACTGTTGCTGGTTCCTGTTGGCAAGAACTAGACCAGCCCACACTCAAAGGGAGGGCATCCCAATACCAGACTCAGCGTGGGCATCCCTGGACCACCTAAGTAGTCCTCCTACCACAGGGAGGACCAAGGATCACCCATAACCGGCAGCAGGCCACAGTGGGCTGGGCTTTGCCAATTCTGGCACCTGATTAATGTCTTAGAATGAGAGTATCTAATGGGAAATGAAGTGGAGCATCCCTTATACACAAACAGGACTACCTACCATAACCATAGCTTTGGAGATTACAAAGCAAATCTATCCTAACCCTATCCCTCATTTCCTTCCCTTTACCACCCCCGGAAACATAATAAACCCAGCCAGTGCTCTTAAAGGGCGGGGTGCAATGGACTTGGTTAATAACTTAATTCTGTCACCTAGGGCTCGTTTCTGTCTCCCTAGATCCATCTGAATGACAGCAAACGAACATAAAATAGTTTTCACTTTGCTTCAGCTGCTTAGTCTGGTCTGAGGAGCAGCAGCTGAGAGTTAAACATGCCTCCGGAGCCCAGGCCAAGAGCACTGGGAAGGAGCCCCATCTAGGAAGGTTCTGGGGAGCTCCACAGAAGCAGGCGAGGGCGCAGGCCTGTGGGAAGGCCTGGTCAGCAGCAGACAGATCAGTTAAAAAGCAACACAATAGTCAAGGCTGCTTAGCTTCCGGCCTCTGTGCACTCTTGCGGCTGCCAGCTGCTGGCTGTCCCTCAGCTGACCCCACTCGGGGCAGATATGATAAAGTGAGGGAAGTTAACTGAGCTAGCAGATTGACCACCTCTTCCGTTCAGCTAAAGTGACAATACAGAAAGCTGTGGAAGCGCCTCAGTCAGGGGTGGAATGTAGCCCAGAGGCAGAGAACTTGCCTAGTATGGGCAAGGCACTGGGTTTTCAATTCCCACTACCCCCATCTCCCACTACACACACCCTTAAAGCCTTAATCCACAAGAGCAAAGAGAATGTAAAAGGATTCCATGGTAGACAAGGCTTTCTAACAATGTTCAAACTTGGAAACCAAGTAGATATGTGATTGCTGTCATGGTTTATGTCGGTGGCCCCCAAGCCTCATGTATTTGCATTGTGCATTTGTGATTGGTTCACTGTCTAGTGCTTGGATTGATGGTGTCAGTCACCTCCTAGGGGGTGGAGCCAGGATGTGATGTAATGGCAGGAAGGTGTGTCTCTGTCTCTTGCCGGTTTCTGCCTTGCTGTTTGCCCCCACCATGCCACCCTGCCTTGGAGCCAACTGAATATGGACTTGAAACCTCCAAAAACTGTAAGAAATAAACCTTTCCTTTCCCAACTTTGGGCATCAGGTATTTTGTCTCAGCAATGAATAAAAAGTAACTAACACAATTGCCAAGCAAGGTTTCACCTGGTGTCTCTAGAGTTGTCATGCAAAGAACCCAGGAGATTCAGTATTAGCTGGTAGCAGAAAGGCAGGAATGAGATGGGCTTGGTGGTGCACACCTGTAATCCAGGATTGCAAGTTCAAGCCCAGCCCTGGCAATTTAGTAACCTAGTGAGACCCTGTCTCTAAATAATAAATAAAAAAATAGGTTGGGAATGTAGTGCAAGGTGAAGGCCCTGTGTTCAATCTCAGTACCACCAAGAAAGGTATAGAAAAGAAGAGTGGAGTGGAGAAATGAAAAGCAGGATGGTTACAAGTTTCTCTACAGAAGGTGGGACACTGAGGTCCTCCCCAAGAACACACAGCCTGGCTTCCTCCTTCCTCCAGGCTGCAGAAATCACGTGGAGCTCTGGGACTGGGGACCTGGGTCAAAGCAGCAGGCTGGGGCAGGTACAGGGCAAAAAAGTAGACAAAAACATGAAATCAGTGGCCTGGACTCTTGAGCCTCAGTTCCCTCCTGCTTTTCGTCCCAGGCCCAGTGGGAAAACAGATGATCCATGTGACCTAGTATGTTTTCTGTTGCTATAACAAAATACCCGAGACTGGTGAGTTTATGAAGATGTTTATTTGGCTTATGGCTCTGAAGTTGGGAGATCCAAGAGCCAGGGCTGCGTCTTCTCAGCATCTGGCGGGGGCCTTTTCACTGCAACATAGCACGGAAAGAGGGCATTGCAAGGCAACAGAGCAAGCATGCTAGTTCGGGTCTCTCTTCCTCTCCTTGTAAAGCCACAAATGCCACAATGGGGGCTCCAGCCTCATGACTGCATCTGATGCTAACTACCTGCCAGACCCTACTCTAAATATACCTAACAGTTTTGGATATCTGGTTTCTAACACTTGAAGGAGGACGCATGCAAGCCACGGCATTCTTCTCTGGTGTAACTGACCACTTGAGGAGAGACCCCTGCAAAGTGACACTTAGGCCCCATGAAAGGGTCCTCTTACAGCCTAAGGGCCTTGCAGCTGCCTCTTCTTCTGCTGGGCATCCACACTCCAGAGCCTCATCTTCTAACGGCAGCTTGGGGCTTTGGTCAAGGGTGACCCAGGAAGATCCCAGGCCCAGAGCAGGACCAGCAGGATGGGTGCAGCTTGGGCAGTTTCCCTCTCCATCACTCTCAGAGCCACAGCCTTGAAGCCCAGCGGTAGCAGATGGCCTTTGTTTGGTGGTTGGCCTGATGTCATAAATGGAGGCGGGGAGACGGCCCCCAGCTCCCATCCACACTGGAGCTCACTCAGACCCCTCACCCCAGCAGAGAACTTGGCGCCACCACCAGGCCTCCAGCAGGGGACCGTGGTCTTGGTCAGCATTTCACACCTTGGTTCCATTTGGGTCTACAGATTCATTCATCTTGCTTTGAACCAGCTTTTGGAGTGTTATTCTCCTTTTCTTCTTCTCTTCTTTTCCTTTTTCTATTTTGTGTATCTTTGTTGTATTTGGAGCAAGGAAGTTGATTAGATATTAATTCATCAGACCGTTTAAGAGACCCACATGTTTTGATTTCTAGTAATTTTTTATATAAAAAAATAGGGCTACAGGCAGTCATTTCTATTTCAGAGAACTAAAGCTGGGAATAGACCCAGCTTTAGTGTTGTAGACCTCAAGGATATCTAGAGGGATGAGCACAGTCAGACCGAGAGGACCAGCCCAAAGAGACAATGGTTGCAATGGACTTGAATCCCTCTGTCTCTAAAGATGATACACAGGTGGATAACAAGCATATGGAAAGATGCTCAGCGTTACTAATCACTAGGGAAACACAAAACTATGAGATAACTCTTCACACCTGGGAGGACAAAACAAAACAAAAACACCAAAAAACAAAATGGCAAACAGGGCAAGGCTGCAGAAGTATGTGTGCCCTATTGAAAGACTTGTCCAATGGTACAGCCACTGTGAAAAACAGATCCCTACAAGTTAAAACTAGAATTACTATACAACCAGAAATTCCACTTCTGAGACGACTCTTAAGAACAGAAGGCAGAGTCTCAAAGGGCTAATTCTGTATACACAAGCTCACAGCACTGTTCACAATGGCCAAAGTGCAGACGCTTCCCAAGTGTCTACCAGCAGAAGAGTGAATAAGCAAAATGTGAGGAAAAACACAGAGTGTTAGTCATAAAAAGGAAATTCTGAAATATGGACTCTCCAGACATCATGTCATTGTGTTACGTGATTAAGTGACATAAGCCAATTGCATTAAAAAGTACTGTAAGAGCCCATTTACGTGAGATAGTTAAGAAAGTAAAATGGTGGTTGCTAGGGATGAAGGGCAAATGGGGAAGCACTGTATCATAGTTTCAGATTTACAAGATGAAAAGCTCTGGAGATGGTTCGTGGTGAGGCTATACATTATGCATGTATTTAATACCACAGAAATGTATGCTTAAAAGATGGTTAAGATGATGAAATTTGTGCTTTGTGTATTTTACAATTTAAAAAATTTTTTTTCAAAAAATGAGTCACTGGCACCATCTGAGTTAGAGTTACACCCTGAGTCCACAATGATGTTCCAAAGTTACAAACATTAGAAAGTTTGCCGGAGGAAAACCATATGCTTCCGCCTCAATCAGCTGATCGACACTCGACTCTCACAGGCACAGACTACACTATAGCACAGTGGGCTTTTGACTTCAGTATCTGAGCCCACCCACAGCCAGAGGTGGCTGTGTAAAGGGTATTTAAAATCACATCATGGCTCAAACCAGGCCTGGTGGCATATACTTGTAATCCCAGCACTCGGGAGGCTGAGGCAGGACCGTTGCAAGTTTGAGATCAGCCTGAGCTGTGTGAGCTCAAGGCCAGCCTGACCTGCATAGCAAGACCCTGTCTCAAAAAGACAAAAGAAAAAAAAAGACAAAAATCACATCATGATGTAGACTGCAGGGAAATGCTTTCAGATCCTGACTTTGGGTATTGACTCTTTTTCTCTAAGAGGAGGCTGGGGCCTTGTAAGCATTCCTGCCATAGATCTTTCATGTAAATTTTCTGGAATCATGACATAAGCTCCAATATCTACAACAGTGGAGGCAAACCTATGGCAAGCATGCCACAGCCAGCTAATTGTTATCAACGAAAGTTCTGGCAGGTCCACATTACCAGCCTACAAGGTCAGGGAACAGCAAGAACTGAGCTCTCCAGATCTGGTAAGGTCACACCTCTGATAAGAGACCTCACAGGGGCCTCTAGGTGACACAGGCAGCCCCCTGCTCTTCATTTCCAAAATAACCCTGTGTCTTTGGCTAATTCAGTCAGGCGTGGGGGTCTCCCTGTCAAGTTTTATACATATGTGGAACACTTTAAGAAAAAAAATTGAGGCCATAATATAAGCAAAGAGAAATAATCAAGAACCTAGAAAGACCTGTGCAAGAAATCATCACATCACACTATTCAGTAAACTCCTACATAACCGTAATAGGAATGTTGTGTTGATTTCAGCTTTTAGGATAAATCTTTAGACAAAATACAGAACATGTCCTTATAGCTATGCAATAGAATACAAATGCTGCGAAAACAAAACCTCTGATGGTGTAAAACTGAACAGGCAGATGCCCCAAGTTAGAAATGGGAAGAGGTAACAAGCAACAGGGAGCTCACTGCTGTGTATTACCAAGCAGGTGCCAGGAGATCCCGGCCATGGTGGGGCTGGGAGGGCAAAGGTGTTTTTAAGGACAATTTGGAGGAACTCTGGGATTTTTAAGGCCTATCTAAAAGGAACTGGGCATGCCGGAGCACACCTGTAATCCAACACTTGGCAAGAGGATTCTCATAGTCTGAGGCCAGCCTGGGCTACACAGTGACTTCAAGTCCAGCCTGAACTGCACAGTGAGATCTGGTCTCAGAGAAAAAAGTCTATCTGGAGCAATCCAAAGAAAGCCAACAACAATGGTTGCCTCCACAAGTGAGTGGCCAAGGATTAAGTGTTTTAAAATAAGGTACATAATTAACAATCCAACTTCCAGGAGGATCACACACTGGAAGAGGGACATCAGCACAGCCCGGCCTGAGGGTGCTTCCTGACGCTGCACAGGCATGGCAAGCCCTGGACACAGCTGCGGTACACCTGAGGGAGGCGACGGGCATGTGACAGAGCAGCTGTGACTGGACATCACACAGCGGTAAGAGCATTAAGTAGATCTAGAGTGGCCAACATGGAAAGGTGTCCCTAATAGCTCATGTAATGAAAATGGTGAGTCGTTCAGCATGTGTGAGAGCTGTATTTAAAAATTTTCTGTGTGCATGATTTGCATAAGATCATAAAATAGTCTGGAAGAACCACAGTCAGCTGCGCACAGTGGTTACTTTGTGGGACAAAGGTGGGAAGATAAATCCCACCACAGCATGTCTTATTTAACTTACAAGATACCTGTGTAACACATGGACCCTGTTCGACGGTTTGGGAAAGCGTTGCTCTGTCATGTGGAAAAAGGGCTTTGGCAGGGCTGAGGACGTGGCTCAGTGGCAGAGTGCTTGTCTAGTATATGTAAAGCCTGGCTTCAATCCCCCATGCTGGAACAAAAATAAAGGGGTTCTGGAAGGGTTGGGTATGCAATTCAGTGACAGAGAGTGTGCTCAGTTTACGCAAGGCCCTGGAAGAAAGAGGGGAGGGGACTGGAGGGCAAGGGAGAGAAGAGAAGGCTTTGGAGCTGGGGGAGTGAACTCGGCTGATGAACCCCAGGACATCTGTGGACATCTGCTTCCCCAAGAGGAGCCTGTGATGATCATTTTAACATCAAGTGTAAGGCAACCATCCATGTGGTGCTCTGTCCTGCTTTTGAACCCTTAACTGTCCAAAAAACAAAAACAAAACAAGCAGTGGCAAACTACGCATGACTATCAGCTTGACATCCAAGAAACCCTTGTTTCTTATGGGACCCGCAAGAGCTCCTGAGTGAACGCCCTCCAGGACGCCTTCCCTGAGGTCCTCAGCCCTGCAGCTTCCCCCACTGTGCCCACAGCAGCTGCCTGCAGGCGCAGAGGGCACTGAAGTGCACAGAGAGGCAGCCTCACAGGGCTGAGGCCACGATCCCTGGACAAGGACTCAGCCACCTCAGCTAACACACAGGGCTTCTCCCAGCCAGCAGGGTGGGGTTTCCACTCTGTTGAGCCTGGCAAAGGCTGCCTGCTGCCTGAAGGACAGGGACACTGTAGACAGCCACACAGACCACCACCCACGGCTGCGATTGTTTATTGCACAAGAACCTGGCAATACCGACGCAGGGGCGGGCGTTACAAAACAAGCCGGTGACCGACCCAGTTCTACCGCAGGGCATTCCACACGGACACTTCAGCTCTGCACACATGTATGCACGCACACACACAGACACACGTGAACACCCACGAGCTTGACATTCCTGTGCCTCGCTGGCTGCTTGCACCCCTGCCCACCTGCTGGAGCAGCCTTCATAGGGATGTGTCCAAGGCGATACCAGAGATGACTGAGAGGGAGAGAAAAGGCCAAGCCGCACTGAGCAGGGTCACTCAAATCAGCACGTGCAGCATGGGTGGACACGACTCTCCCTCCATGGACCCAGGAAGGACAAGACAAGGGACAGTGCAACTGTCCTTGCAGCTCTTGGGTGGATCTGAGGGCCAGCCTGGGGTCCCTAGAAGCTGGTCTGCAGCAGGTGCCCTGGACTACAGAGTGTGCCACCACCATTACTCCAGCACCCAGAGGAGACTGCACACCCCAAGAACTTAGTCCACGGCAGAATCCCCAAGGTGGAGGCTAGATAGAGTGCCACAAACCAAGCCAGGCTGCTGCGGCAGCTTGGCACCCTTCTGCTGGTTCTTAGTGGTATCAGGTCCTGGGTGAAAAGAAAGCCTGGCATCTACGCAGAACAAGTGTGCTCAGCTGGCCAGGGCATGTGCCATTCCATGGAGGGAACGAAGGCCACCTAGATCTTTAGGGCTGCCAGTGGGGAGCAGTCAGACTTCTCTGCCCCTCCCCAGGGGCCACCAGGGGGACTATCTAGCAAAGGGAACTCTTCCCTACGGACCGTGCAGGCTGGGAGTGGCTCT
Source organism: Dolichotis patagonum (assembly GCA_004027295.1). Classification (NCBI taxonomy): domain Eukaryota; kingdom Metazoa; phylum Chordata; class Mammalia; order Rodentia; family Caviidae; genus Dolichotis; species Dolichotis patagonum. Next base: position 17,709 of record PVJX010020435.1, on the reverse strand, counting down.
TGGGACACCAAGCCCTTCCTCTGTGTTGAGCTCAGGGACTTGGCCACTGGGCAACTGAGCGGCTGGGTCAGGCCTGCCTGAGCTCCCAGACTGCTAAGCCAACCAGTGAGGAGCAGCTGTTTGGGAAACTCTTGTACGAACAAGGCTGGGTCCCCCAAGGCCCTGGGACACCTGGGGCTCCACCTCCTCCACAGGAAGTGGCAACAGCACACCAAAAGCAAAACAAAAAGCAACCCTACACACAAACGCTTCAAGTTTATGTAAAAGGACAACTCTGAGGGAGTTTGCAGTTTCCCTCCCACTGACTCCCACGCAGGTGGCTTGTCCAACCTTTTGTCTGCTGAGAAGGGACAAGCAGGGGCCCTCATCTTTGCTGCCCAGCCTCTGTGTCTTTCCTCAGATCTTTGTCTCACATGGATCCATGGAAAGTTCTAGTTATACAGAGCCTCTTCTGCTGGCAAAGACCAAGCTCTCTCAGTCCAGAACAGACACCCGAAAGTGGCCAGTTTCCTCCTCTAACTAGGACATGAGGCCCAGGCTCCTGTCATGCCCTTTGGGACCGGGAAGCTTCCCTGGCACACTCAGGCGCACCCAGGTTGGTCCAAAGGGAAGGGGAGAGTTCTGCAGGGGTCACCCCTGGACTTTGCGACGGGTGATGGGGCCAAGGTGACTCGTGGCTTTATTCCAGACTGCCACCTGCAAGTAGGAGGGAAGTTTTCTGCCATCAGGGGATGATGCTGTGGTCCCATGCAGGGCCACCATCCACAGGGACTTCCTGAGGGCTGTGTGGCTGGCAAGCTCTCAGGCAGGGAGGACTCGGGGCTACGTGTGCACTGGGGGGGCTTAGGAGGGGCAGCCTCAGTTACTCCTGTCCAAAGCCCTCAGTCTCCTCAATAGCATACAGCAGCTTCTCTTTCAGCTGTTCGTAGCTCTTGTAGGGTGGGAGATCCAGACGGTTGAAGCTGTAGAGAGGGGAGGGCGGAACAGTGGTCACAAGGAGCCCACAAGCTCAATGGCTGGGCACCCACACTCCAGGAGTGACGTGCTGCCAGGCTGGACCCAGCGCAGGGCCTGAGACCTGTGTGTCTTGCTCAGTGCTGCAGGCTCCTGGACCCACAGGGAGTCAGGGCAGGGAACAGTGCAGGGGGCACACTAGGTGGGGCACTTGGGGTGGCAGTTCTTGCCCAGAGAGGTCCGAGGTCTAAGGCAGAGGCAGACATGTCACAACCCCACCTCTCCAACCCAAGACCACTCAGGTGTTGTCAGTGTGGAAGCCCTGAAGCTGCCATGCCCGCTGGGCCATGAAGAGTTGGTCTGCTCCTCGAGGCTTTACCACCTCCCGCCAAACCAGCCTGCTCACCACGTGTGGCTTCTGGGCAGCCAGGTTTCCTTGCCGACCTTGTCAATGCAGAACTTCTGAGGTCCGTTGCTCCCTGTTATCCAAGGTAGAGGCACCGTTTGTCAGCAGAGCCAGCCTTCCCAAAGCAGGACCCTCACCCCCAGCCAGGGCACCGGCAGGATACAGAAAAACGCACCAATGAGCTCGGCGAATCCCCCGACAGGCAGGCGGCAGGTTCCTGTAACGAACTGCAGCAGCCGGATCCTTTTCTCGTTGTCCATCTCCTTCACCACCTGGAAGGCCGCAAAGAAGGCCCAGTCTGGACACCCACCCAGCCCCAGCTTAACACAGAGCTAGATGGCTGCAGGCCAGCTGGGGCCCGCTCTGGGCCGAGGACACAAAACCATGCTGGCAGATGGTGACCGCCACCGCCAGGAAAGCTCGGCCGCACTTCCTCTAAGAAGCTGTGTCTGTAGGACACTCACAACTGGTCACAGGACTTCTCTTGGTCTCAGGGAGGATTCTTTTTAGGGAGATGACATGTTCTGAGATTAGTGGGATAGGCGCACAACACTGTGAAGGTACTAGAAGCTGCCAGATTGCATATCAAAATATTTATGTTGGTGAATTGCATTTCATGTGAATTTCACCACCACCAAAACATTTATATACATATGCATGTACACATGTAATAATGTAGCTATTCTTTTTTATATACGCTGTACTTGATACTAACAATGGAACCCATACAATATAAAGGAATTGGGTCCTTAAACCCGAGGTGAGAAGCTCAGTCTGTTTTTCTGGAGCCAAGTGTCTGCCTTCCCATCCATCTGGTGGGAGGGAAAGCAGAGGACCAAGGGCAGCTGCGCTTCCTGCCTGCAGACCCCTTGGCCCCCACAGCTGGCCCCAGTCTGACCACAGGGGACACCTTCCTGTCATAATCCCCTTCCATTCTCCCCACAGCTGGGTTCATCATCTTCTGCATGCTGGGGAAGGTGAAGGATCCTCAAGCCTGAGATCTAATCAGGGCCCATTTCCTGAGTGAAAACGTCCCTGCCAAGACGCCTGCCCCAGCTCGGGGCAGGACCCAGCACTCACCTGCCAGAACCACTGGATCTGCTTGCTGTTCTTGGTGTAGTGCCGGTAGATAGTGTTCTTCTGCCAGTCACTCATGTCGATCTCCTGCATGCCACACAGCATGAGCTGCAGGGAGGAAGGTGTCGGGGAGGAGAGCGTCGGCAACCAGGTGCCAGCTCCCCTCCGGGCCAGGCCTCGGCCATATCCACCAGCTAGCAGGAGAAATACTCCAGAGCTCTCCGACTGGTTATTTCTGCTGGAAATTTTAATAACATGGGTGACCCAAGTCCCTGCTCTCTCGGTACAAGTGTCCTAGGAGACTGAAGACTGAGACCCCAGCAGAGACCATCTGCCTTCCACCTCCATTCTGCTGAAGTCTGGGGGTCAGTCAGCGGGTCTCTTTGGGTGCACAGGAGCACATCAGAGCTGGAACACACCAGAGGCAGGGGCGCAGGGTCCCAGTGCCCTCAACACTCACCTCTAGCTCTTTTTCATCAAAGTAGCGCAGCCACTCCAGTGGGGCCACCTCATTGAAGCCATCTAGGAAGGCTTTGGTCTGCTCTTCCACGCCTCGGGTAAAGCGCCAGTCAGTCAGCAGCCTAAAACCAAAGGCAGTTGTAGCTGGAGCCCGGCGCCCCACTCAGGTGACAAGCGGCCCACCTGGGGGCATCGTCAGCCCCTTCTGCCACACCTAGACCAGGGTGCACAAGACCCCAGAGCACAGCCCTGAAAGCCTCACAGTGACCCCACGATCCTGAGTCTTTGAGGTCCTTCCCGCCCCTCCCCCACGGCTCACTGAACTGCAGATGTGCAGAAGTGTGGAGATTAACAGTCACACCAAGGCCTGCAGACTGCACGGGGCAAATTGGCCCAGGAGCACACACAGGGTGGTGGATTTATGCGTGTGGGACACAGAAATCCTCTTAGTCAGGAGAGAGGTAGTGACAACGCCTCTTCAAACGAAATTCCCTGAAGTCAGGAAGTCTCCCACATGGAAAAAAGACCAACCGGGAGCTGCTAACCACAGGCCTGGGGCTCCGGCTCCCCTAACTCGCGTCATCACATGCCCAGACACGGGCTGCCCACCAAGGCAGGTCCAACTGGGAGTTTCCTGCAATGCACGGAGACCTGTGGACCCCATGTGGGGGCCTGGCCGGCAAGGGGACCCCAGACCAGAGCAGGAAGCTCCTCCTCTGCAACCCACTGGGTCCCACCCCCCTCCCCTGGCTTACATGATATATTCTTCCTTGTTCTCCTCTGTGACACGGATACTCTCGCCGCCCTCCTTCAGCTCGTGGGTTGTCACCTTGCCCAGGATCTCCATGTCCTGGATGAAGAACAGCTCCAGGCCACACTCTTCTAGATTGTTCTCTCTGGAGGGCAAGATGTCCGCCTTGGCAGAGTCTCCCTGGGTCCTGCCCCACTCCTTGCTGCTAGCACCCCAGGGCACCAAGGACTCATAGGTGGCGTAGATCTCTAAACAGTGGCACAGACATCTGACGCAAGGGGAGAACTGTCCCACAGGGGCTGCCCATCACCACAGGCACCAGACGAGGTGAGTGAGCAGAGTCACATACGGCCAGCCAGTGCCCCTGCGTGCAGGGCAAGCAAGGGACTCACTTGATCCAGAGGATGGAGTTGTAGAACTCAGGGTCGATGGATTCCAGGTCTTTCAGCGTGGGTCTCTTGTTGAGCATCCGCTTGTAGAAAGGGAGGGTGAAGCCCGTGTCGATGAACTTCCCATGATACAGGGCCTGAGAAAGGAAGACGCCTGGCTAAGTCCCTGGGGACAGCATCCGAGGCAGGCACTGTGATCTTGGTCAAGGGCTGCTGCTCCCACCTTCTTCACTCCCTGCCCCAACCCGAGCTACAGTGGCCCCGGGGCCTAAGCAGCTGGGAAAGGAGCACTTCATCCGGACTTGGACTTGGAGGAGAATCGTGTGGCCCTGCAGCCACAGGGACACTCCCTGCCAGGCTACTCCTGGTCTAGCAGAGGCCTGTGCCACGCTCACAGGGAACTCTTGCTCAGAACAGTCCAGGTGGCAGCCCTGACTCACTGGTGCTCGGAGCTGGCGGCAGAGGTGGCCAAAAATAACGCAGACACTGTGGAGGGCGCCAGTGGTGAGTAATAGTCTAGGGTTTCATGGGCTGTCCTGTCGGCTGCTGGGCCAGGTGGGTCTCTAGACCTGGGAAGAATGTGCCCACTTCTGGAGCCACTACCTTGGCCAAGATCTTCTGGACAAACCAAAGGCCACATTTAGTCTCAGACCCTTAGGGTCCTCCTGCAGGGAGCAGGGTAGGACTCAAAGACATCCAGGGAAGAAACCAAGTCAGCACTGAAGTCTCCAGGGGGCTCCTCTGCTCAGTGCTGGGTCCCCACTCATAGAAGATTCCACAGGGGACAAGATGTGGCCCCTCATCACAGCCACACAGGGGCCCTTTGTCTAGATAAAAGTGTCTGAGCACTTCCTTGGGACAGATGCCCCGCCCATGCCAGCCCACCTGCTGGGGTCCCGTTCTAAGCCCACGCGGATTCCAAGTCCCTTCCTGAAAGCCTGAGGGTCTCAGCTGGTGCTCCCGCTTGTGGCTCGTGACAGGCAGTGGCATCTCCAGAGATAGGCAGCTGCGGCTTCACTCAGCTGCTGTCCCAATGCCACCTGATGGTGCACACTTGACACTAAGTCAAGTCCGTGGCCCAGGAAGCCAGGGCTTCCACCTGACAATTCCTACCCAAATCAATAGGAGGAACCCTTGAGCACCTAGGAGGCCACCGAGGAAGCTCGGCTTCCCCACAGCTACCTGCAGCTTTTCAGTCTTTAAGTCCTGCGAGGAAGACGGAGAGGCCCAGAGAGGGGGCACCACCCTTCCTGGAGGTCCCAGAAAGGCCCTCACACTTTGCCAGGAGGAAGAAGAGCCCTACAACCCAGGCGCCCTTACCATGGCGATGAATCTACCGATGAAGCGGAAGTAGGTGAGGTGGTCGGGGTTGATGGAGGAGGCGGGGTTGATCTGCAGGCAGTAGTTGTTCTTCCCAGCATACTCAAACAAGCAGTACATGGGGTTGAGCACCTCGTGGGACAGGAGGAAGAACCACTCTCTAGAAGGCAGGGGGGACAGGAAACAGGACAATGGAGCCCCTGCAGGCCGTGTAGCACTTGCGGCTCTGAGTGTCTCAGGTACTCTGGAGTCACAGGCCTGGGAGGTGAGCCCTGGTACCAGTCCCCCGGTGACCAGTGTTGCAAGCTGGTCAGGGAGCCAGCCTGCCCCAGACCCATGGTGGACTGGCACAATGGCACTCAGGGATGGTGCTGAGGAAAACCTGTGAGTGTGCGCGTCAGCTCCGTGTGGTGCATCCTAGGACTCTGCATCACGATATCCAGAAGTTCTGGTGGGGCCCTAGGCCACAGTGAACAACTGTGGGGACTGTGCGCTGTCGAGGGCACTGTGTTCAAGTAGCATAGACACAAGCATTTGTTACAACAGTTTTTCTGCCAAGTGCTGTGTGGTACCAGCTACCTTGCTTCCATCCCGAGTGGGCAGCAGAATGCGAATCTACGGTACCATGTTCTCGACTCTTGCACCATGCAAACTCAGTGATCGCTGCAGCCTCCAGACAGCGAACCTCGCCCCCACCAGCTACAGCGCGCGTCTCTCACTTTCCTTGCACTTTGCCCGCCCTCACCCCAGACCTCTCTTCCATGCGTTCATCTGAACCAACACCCAAGCCGTGGCATCTATTTGTATGCAAGGCACAAGCCTCATGCTAGAATCCAGAGTCCTTTTGGGCTGGAGCTAAACTGGCAGGGGGACACCCCGAGGGGGCCAGTCCCTGGCTGCTGGGTTGTTTGTGGCTGAGCAGACGAGGAGTCCTTCGATGCAGAGGGTGCCCCGGTATCCTGTCCGTGGTTCTACCCTGTGGTAGAACAGCATGACGTAACCTACCATAGGGTAAAACCACTGGCAGGACACAGAGAGAGATACACAGGGCGGGAGCCACACCAGAAGCCCACCAAGCACAGCCTGGAGAGGAGGTCACCATGGAAAAAGAACAATCCGTCCACAGGAGGCCAACACAGAAGGCAACACCATCAGCAAACAAAGACCAGAAGCAAGTTAGCCCAACACCAAGTGAGAAGACATCCCCACACCACGAGAGGTCAGCGGTCTGAGCCAGCCCATGGCTAAGGTGCTCCTCTCTGCAGGGCCCTTCTGCCCTGTTGCCTAGATGCCCTGCTACCTTCTGTAGGGGACTGGGTGAAGGCAAGGCGGTGCTCTGGGCCCTTGCTAGGTCGCTTCAGCCGTTTTAATTGTCCTGGCCTGTGCATAGGACACGCAGCTAAGTGCAGTTGAGGGCCCTTGACCATGACCCAGCTTCTGCCTGCTCTGAGACACCTGCCTTCACCTGCCCTGGCTATGTGGGGACAAAGGGAAGCCTAGGTCAACTTTAAGGGACACCCATGTGGCCACTACCTACTGATGTAGCTGGACTGGTTGTGAAAGTACAGAAATAATGACATGGATGGGTGAAGTGCCACGTCCTGAGCCTTCCCCCCACCCCCAGGAGCCCCCAGGCTCCCCGTGGCCCAGCAACTGCAGGCTTGATGCCTGTCCTTGCTCCAGCGTCCTCTGGCACTGGCTAGAGAGGCTGGATGTTTTCAACACCCTCTCTGTGCACCTCCTGAAGATGCAGGAGCTCTGGCTATGAATGTGAGCAGAGAGGAAGTGGCTTTGTGGCCGCAGGGTACAGTGAGGGGCAGTACAGCCTTCAGGGAAACTGAGCTCACCTGGCGATGCCTCCGTAGTCCAGGCCCTCCTCCCCACGCATGATGATGTAGAGCCGGCGGCGCAGGTCATAGGGCTTCATGTTCATAATCTGGGGAGACAGAGTGTCTGGCCATCCTGCCCTTTCCCCAGCATGGCAGGCAGGGGCAGAGGCCTAGGGCCTGCTGTCCAGTAGACATAGTCACAAAGTCCCCTGCTTTGGAAACTGCACAGTGTGGGTTTCACAAAACATGGGATAGGGGACAGACTGGTGGAAGGAAGACCCTGCCTGCCCTGTCCCTGGTCTTGGCACCATGATTATACTCTAACCTGTTGGAAAGAATCCTCAAACAGCGTCTGCCTGGAAACGCTGATCTTCACATGGCTGGGCAGGGCATTTGACTGAAAAGAACAGAGCAGAACTTCAGATCTGGGCCTCATCGACTAGCTGCTCACTGAGCTTCCCGCCTGGACAAACAGGCATTCCTGACCCAGTCCAGGGTGAGACAGGCGTCTTGTCCCTGCCTAAAACGCAGACATCTCAACAGGTGAAACTCACTCAACAAGCCCACTCCGTGGGAGCCCCCAAGCCAGAACTCACGTGGCAGAGGAACCGGAACTGATGATACTTCCACCGAAAACTCCGGTCATAGGCACCAGGGGAACCTTGCTTAGTCCTGGGAAGAGCAAAGATGTTCTGGAATCCAAGTGATTTTTCAAAAACTGAACCATCTGTCTTTGTTATTTACACCCAGGGAAAGCTAATGCTTTTTGTATTTCAAGTTGAATAAAATAAGACATAAAATAAAGGAAAAGACTGCCATCAAGAGCTTTGAAAAGTCAAAAGAAAAACCTGAAACAATGCTAGATTTCTTGCTGTTAGGTGTTCTGGATGAACAGGCTCACCCTCCCTCTCCCCAGTCTTCTAAGGCAACATCAGCATTGGCCACTAGAGGGCAGTGAGAGGCACAGCATAACCACAGCAGCCCCTGAGCCCCTGTCACCAGCCGGGTGGTGCTGGTAACACTGCTGTGGCCTGTGGGAGTCCTTACCCTGACTCAAACCCTGGGCGAGGATCTTTAAAGGTGGTGGTGCGAGTATTGTGGTCCACAAAATATCGCACCCCCTCGCTGGTGTATTTCATTTCCCATCCAGGGGGCAGAGCTGGTTCCTGGATCATCCTGGAAACGCAAGAAAGAGGGGTTCAGGGTGGGGCACCACCTTGTGGGCCTCTGCCGCTGCTCTCTGCTTTCACCTGGCTCTGCAGAGCCCTTGAGGAGCGGGCACTTGGGGAACATGCACCTAGCATGACTCAAGCTGTGAAGACCCAAGTCACAACCAAAAGGAAGTCCCCCAGCCAAAATGCCAGTCCTGGGCAGATGGCATTGGCCCTAGTGGACACTAGCAATCCTGAGACAGCAAGCACCCCAGGCCAGCCTCCCACAGGGCTTGAGGCGTTGGGGCACCCTCCACCTTTTTTACAATCAAAGTCTCAGCACCTTGCATAAGCAGTGCAGAGGCCAGCACTACCTGCGGGTAATCACTCTCTGCCCACCACAAGTTCTACTTCAGGGTCCACCATCACGCTCTCATCAGCGCCCCCCCAACCCCGAATCCTCACCCCTGCGTCCGAGGGTCCTCCCACTGTGTGGTGCGCGTGTTGTGGTTCACGTAATACACCCGCCCATTGTCCTGCCTCTTCTCTGCCATGGGGGAAATGAGGAGAGAAACCGATTAGATCCAAAGGTCTTAGCCAGGCCCTTTCCCTCGACTCCTGGGCACTGGGACCAAATTTCAAACCCTGCAGCCAAAATAGTAGAGAGGTTTAGCTGGCCAAAGCCTGGAAGACTCATATTTGTCACTAGGAAGAAGGACAAAGACTGCTTCTCTGTCGTGGCACAAGGGAGGGACACGCACAGTGCCAGCTTCTGTGGTCGTCTGGTTTGTCAGAGGGAAAGGGCGGCACGGCACATGGAGAGGACAGTCAGGCAGGACCAGAGGTGTAATTGCATACAGCTGTGCACTGCATGGTCGCCTCCTCACACCCAGAAGCAGGGACAGAGAGAAACCCTTCAGCTCCAGGTGGGTAGGAAGAAATCAGGGGCAAGGCCCCCAGTACCAAGGCCCCCTTTCCCAGACAGTCCCTGAGCCTGCCAAGCTGTTTCCATCCCAGAAACAAATGACACTAATGACAATGGGGTGCCATTAAAGAAATGACAACCAGGGCACCCAAGTCTAAAAAAGGGGCAGAATGGGGTACACCAGCCCTCTTCACCAGAACAAGTTCCTGCCTCTGACTGACCTGCTCTCGATTACACAGCTAGGATTTTGTAAGCACAGACACTTGTCAATCAGACTTTGAAAAAGCTGGGGAAATAAGAAAATAAAATATAGACAAAAGGAGAGAAAGAGCAAGAGGTGGTTGAAACTGTCATAGAGCAACCACTCAAGGCCAGGTATGTGACCAGTAGCAGAAAGCAGACATCCCAGGAGGCTCCTGAGAGACGGCCACTCCCAGGCCAGGAGCTGCTGCTGCTGGGAACTGGATCCTCCACGGCCGCTCCGCTGAGGGCCAAAGCCAAGGCCAACCACTGTCTGGGGGATCTGCCCAGCCGGTCTAGGCCGGGCCATCACCCCAGCACTGGAGCAGTACAGTCTCTCAAGGTCCCACTGAGTGCCTAAGAGCTGTGACTGTGCCAATGGGGTGGGGGTCGGGTGAGTCTCCAGGGAGCACCGCTGCACCTCGTTTCAGGAGCAAGAAGACTCGATAGCATTCGTCACATGCTTAGGGCAGGCCTGTGTGTGGGATGGCTGAGGAGTCTCTGTAGGGTGGCAGAAAGGGACCTGGGAACCGAGGGCTGGGGCAACACCAGCAGGCTTGCCATCGATGCCATTCCTATTTGTTTTGGCGGCTCTTTCTGTCCAGTCTCACCGTCCCTGGGGAGGCGGCGACCCCTGCCACAGTCCTGGGATGCCAACACTGAGCCCAGAGGATTGCAGTTAGAAAGGTTCCCTGGCCTGTGGCCAGAATATCCTTTTTCTCACTTTTGGACTAGTCTTGTGACTGTTCAACCGCACGGAGTCTGACTGTGTCTCCTCTATTCCTATCTCAAATATTTTCCCATCCAGTATGGGGGAACAGTCTTGAGGTCTCTACAGCTGCTCTTACTGGTGACCACTATTTATCAAAACGGCTGCAGAAATAAACTCACTTGACTGGGCTACACTGCCCACCTCTACAAAGCCAGAAACACTCCAGGTCCTGGGCTCCAGGTCACCGATATACCTTTCCTGCCTGTGAAAGGATCCTAAGTTACTCTCTCAAGCTTGACCTGCTGCCAATCCCTGAGATACAAATGACTCTACTATGGTCCAGGGAGCCAGGCAGGTCACCTAGGTGCACCAGGATTGCCTGGCTGAGCTGAAAGTCAACACATTCGTGAAAGCCTTACAACCTGGCCTCTCCCACTGGAAGGACAGTCTCCCTGGCACTCTGGAGTGCAGTGGTAATTGACTAAGTGATGTCCCGTGCACCAGGGAGCAATATTACTCCCAGGAAGAGGCTGGGTCTGTCTCAGGGAACCCAGTCCCAAAGCTGGGCTCTTCCAGGCGAGGCCCATCCTAACACTGTCAGCTTCCCAGCAATGCCTCACCCCCTCTGTGGGGAGTGCACCTCACCCAGGGTTAACGCCACCTGTGAATGCCACCAAGCCAGCGTGTACCCAACCAATATGTTAAACCAAATACCTGCTGACTCCTGTGAAAATCACCCTCTTGGGCAATCAGCTTTGCAGGACTGGCCCAAACCCTGCCATCTGAGAGAGTTGCAGAACATGTCAAGTCTCACCATCACTAATGACCCCAGTTTCGCATTGCTACTCCTTCCTAGAACGGCTATGAAGGCCCCCATCTCTCCTAAGTCATAGATGTTCATGCCTTAACTTGTTCTGGGCATTATACCGTGGGCTTGGAAGAGTAAGAAGCAGCTACTAACAGCAAAGAGGACCCAGCATAGTGCTACAGTAGCAACGCCAGACTTTCAGAATCATGACCTAAGTAAGACTCAATGCTCAGCTTCCTTCAGCCTCTTTCAAAGCTCTGTTACAAATCAGAATGTGGCTGCCATTAGCCAGGGTTAGGCTGGAGTCCTCCAACACCTCAGCTGCAAAGAAAGGTTTGTTAAGGTGGTTCCCTCCAACCAGAGAGAGAGAGACCTGAAGCAAGTCCAGGGAACCAGACAGGGTCTATGTATCAGTGATAGGGTCCCACTGAGGACCTAAATTCAACAGCCGCACAGCAGCTTGGGGACGTCTTTCTTAGGGTCACACTCCTTTAGCTGTAGCTCTGAACGCTACCCTGGCGTGATGCAGCTCAGTTACTCCCTCGATTTGCCAGCTTGCCACTTTCACGCCGGCTGGGTGTCTCCAGAGGGTGTGCCATAGGAGGTGGCATGGGGAGCCAGGGGATGGGAGAGAGGGAAGGAGACATGCGGGAGAAGCTCTTGGCCCGGGATGTGGAGAGCACCGAGGTAGAAGTCAGTACTTACCCCAGCCAGGGGGGAGGGGGCCCAGGGGATCATGATCAGTCGAAGTACTCGAAGACTACATGGAAGAGACACAGAAGAAAATAGAGGTTAAAAAAAATCACTGGTTAAAAATACATCCATCAATAAAAGTTAAAATGCCAACAACTCACTTCCGCATTTTAGTACTTTGTAGGGGAGGCAGCAGGACCCCGGGTGACATGGGCTCCTCTCAGAAGTCTTTGTTAAAAAAAGAAAAAGAAGCCCCAAAAGAGCTCTGCTTGGAGAACTCAAGAGGGTTCAAAGGGTGCAAAGAGCGGGAGGAAGAGGTGCGCAGAGAAAGGCGGTCAGGCAGGGCAGGGCAGGGCAGGGCAGGAGGGCTCGGAGCAGGGCTGCCCCGCAGGCTCCCCGACGGACACTGCTCAACTCTGCTCGCAGCGGCCAAGGCGACTGAAATCACCACCACCTCCAACTTTCTCCAAGAACCACACACAGGAGGGGAAAAAATATTGCAGGCCTTTCCAATGAAATCATTCCCACAAGCCCTGCCCACGCCCGGGCTTCCTGGCTGGGCCGGGCCCTCCTCCCTCCACTTCGCTGCTAGCCCCCGCCACCCGCCCAGTGCAGCATCCAGCAGACTGAGGGCACATTCAGGCCCGAGCCCCTCACCTCCCCCAGGAATGTTTTCCTTCTCTTTCACAAAGCACCTTTATTCTCCCCCCCTGCCTGAACCTGAACTTGCTCACTGTTCTGTGTCTGCCTGTCTGGGGAGGTGGGGGTGGGGCAGGTGGTGAGGAAAGGGGAGGGGGTGAGAGAAGGAGGCACGGCTGCAGGACTTCGGGGACACTGAGCTTACATTAGTGACCACCTCCCCTCTATCCCGGCCTAATTCTGCTTTGAGGTCCCCAGGGAAGGGCTGCAGGGGACAGTGAGGTCTCGCATCCTTTGGGGAAGGGGTGCTGTCAAAAAACGTTCATGGTTAAATAAAACAAGTATTGTTCTCCTCACTCTTTCCCTCCTTTTCCCCCCTCTGAAAGCGTTTTTATTTCACTGACTAACATTTAATCATTATATTATGGGATCAAGTTCTAAATGCAGACTTCAGGCTGCCGGCCTGGCCTCGTCTGGGGGCGACAGAGCCACACACGGGCAGGAGGATGAATGGAGCTCAGTCTCGCCTTGAGCAAACATTGGTGGAGCCCCACTGCCGTGCGCGCCCCTTTCACAGGCCTCCCACCCCCTCAAGGGACAGAGGAACCTTCTTTCGAAGGTGGCAATGCAGGCACCGCTTCCAAGCAAGTTCCAACAAAGATGTTTAAGTCTGGGAACCATAGGTTCCTTGATGGGACAGGGGCCCCTTTCACTGGGGAAGGGGGGTCCTCTACCCCACAGAATGAAGCTGCACGAAGTAGGAGAAAACTGGCCTTGACCTAGGCCCACTGCTGCCAGTCTCCAGGATGTGCTTACAATCTGCACCACAATTCCGATTTGCCCCGTTCCTGAAACATATCACCCCAAGTCTTGGTAGTCATTTTGGTGTGTCTTTGTGTATAGGAAGGGTACGGAGTGATCTAGTGTGACATCTCATAAAACCCAAATTTCTCCAGCCTTGCTTTATGCTAACAGATAAATACGGTCACCACAAAGATATTTGGCATCAAAAGCCAAGGAATGAACATGAGAACACATCTATTTCAGACAATAAGGCCAAATGCAATGAGTTACTAAGGTCTGAGCTGTAATAATGACTTTGCAAAAGGTAATTTTAAGAAATTAAAAAGAAGACAAGTGTGGTAGCACATGCCTGTAGTTGTAGCACTCAGAGGGCTGAGGCAGGAGGATTGCTGCAAGTTGGAGACCAGCCTGGGCTACATACAAAGTGAGTTCAAGTCCAGTCTAAACTGTATAGCAATAGTCTGTCTTAAAAGACAGAGACATCTGGTACACAAGCGTCTGTGGCTTCAAGGCGTCTTGGCACCACCTGGTGCCAAGTAGGCTTCTTTGCGTAGCTGTGTAAATCAATAGACCAACAGGTCTTCATTGACAGCACTGAACTGAAACAAAAATATTTATCAGTCTTTTTACTTTTTTTCTCCTCCCCTCACTTTTTTTTTTTTTTGAGACAGGGTCTCACTATTTGGCCCAGGCTGGTCTTGAACTCACTTCAGCCTCCCAAGTAGCTGGACATGTGCCATATGTAAAATTTATCATCCATTTCTTAAATGGTTCCCCCTCCTTTTTTTTTTTTTTTTGGTACCGGGAATTGAACTGGAGGCCTTTGCAGTAAGCTACATCCCCAGCCCTTTTTCATTTTGAGGCAAGCTCTTGCTAAGTCATTAGGTTGCCTAGATTGGCCTTGAACTTTTGATCCTTCTGCCTCAGCCTCCCCAGTGCTAGGGTGAGAGGCATATGTCAACGCACAGGCTACTGCCTTTATTTCTCGGTCCCTCTCATTTTACAGGTTATTGGCCCTCTTTTGTTGAAGTAGGGTATCTTCCCATCCTTGCCATAGCAGAACTTCATTTATCCCCTCAACCTGTCAGAAGGGCAGAAAAGAGCAGCAGAGAGGAAAGGGAAAGATCAGAGACTGATAACACAAACAACATACAGAATCAGAGTCAACAGAACCAAACATTCTTATTTTTACTTCTTCTAGTTAAAGCAAAACACTTGACTATTTTGGATATTTCTTCCCTGAGGTATATAGTACAACTTGAGAAATAAGAAAAGAAAAGCCATAAGGAGGGAAGTAAACAGAAGGAAAGGAGAAACAAAAAATACAAGCTATACATCATGGCCGGAAAACCAAAAGCCAAAAATTTCACACCACTGACAAGCCAACTGACAGCCTTTTCTCTTGTAGCCTAAAGTATCACAGGGAGCAGAGCAGGAAAACCACACGGGGCAAGGAGAATCACAGCCAGAAGAAATCTTGAGGGCACAGGTCACCCTAAGACACAAGACAGCATCCTTTAAGACTAGGAATGGAAACACCACTGTATCACTTTCCTGAATGGCCCTGCGTCAGGAGATCTGGGGTACAGGCCACAAGCCAGAGAGCTCATGTGAGTTCAAGTCCCTTGGGAACAACACACAAAGTCCCAGTAATATTTTAAGATACAAACTCAGAAATAAAGAATGTCTAGCAAATACAGCTGGGGGCAGAAAGGTTCTGGGAAGGGCACAAAGGTTGCAGAGGGAAAGGCAGCCATCGTCCCTCCTTCCACAGGCACCCAATGCACTCAGAACTAAGGCTGGGCACTTGGGAATTCAGCATGGGGTCATCTGTTTCAGGACAGTATGATTTGGAGCCCACACCTGGGAAGGATCTGAGCTGGTCCTGCAGACCCAGGCCATCTCTCCAGCCATTAGGGACTGATGAAGAGGTGTAAGGACAGGAGCCACATGAATAGCACACTGTGCGAGGTCCTGGCCCAGGGGTACAATGTGCAGTGCTGTACTGGCATCCACAGCAGACACTGCACAAACACAGGGCAGAACAAAACCACAGGGTCTCTCTCTCACACACACACACACACACACACACACACACACACACACACACACACAGTTACCATGAACAATAAAGGCACACTTGGCATCAGAAAGGAAGACTTGGCAGAAACAAGGAGAAGACAAAGCTAGGAGAATGTGGGGAAGGTGCGTGTGGATGCAGTGAGTGGGAAGGAGAAACAGGAGCCCACAGCCTGGGATTCCCTGGGCTCCCATTTCGAACTGTATTTCATGTTCTCTGCGGTACAGCAAAGAACAAGGTCTCAGTCTAAGCCCAGAAAGAGGAGGAGGCGGGGAAGTCGCCAGTACAGTATCAGCTCTTAAGTCTTCCGAGTCAAACCCTGGGCCAAGGCCAAACCCCAAAATAAATGTATGAAAGCAACCCTTCTTACTTGTAACCAGGACATGGCACCATAGCAAACAAGAGGGAAAACCAAATCCAGAGGGGGAGGAAAAGCAACAGAGAGACATTGAGAGCAGACCAAAAAAAGATTCCCACCATGTGTTTCAATATAAGACTTGTTTCATGGAGAAAGGTAACCCCCACCACCATGGAGAATCTGCCTACATCTCCCGCTATGCTGAGAAAACCATTTTAGAGTATGCAGGATGAAATTTTTCTTGCACTTAAATCTTTACTTCTAGGGAACGCTCCACGCTGAAGTCATACCTCTGTAAGCTTGGAATAACGTTGCTAAAATGAGAGAAACAGGGAAGAAGGAAAGAATTCTCCAAAAAGAACAAGGGGCTATGAGAGCCAGAGTCTGTGAATCTCCCCATTTGGACACGGACATCTCAGCCGACCTACAGAAGCGATGTGCTGCACACTACAGGACAAGATGGGTTATTTTTTTAATTAGAGAAGTTGGATAATCACAGAAATGAAACCATGTGAAACCCCTAAGCTGTGTCCCTGTCTCTACACCAAAGGACAGACAGGTCAGAGAAAGATAATCCAGACTCTCAGTTTTGGAGCCAGGCCCACCCAAGCAAACGGCAGGCAAAGTCTTCGGGCCCTGGCTCAAAAGGAACAGTCTTCAAAATGCAGACTAGGACTAGCTCCTGTCCAATGTTTGAAACAGAGCAGAACTAGATACCAGGCATGTCATGCGGTGGGCAGGGTGGCATAAGGACACGGACTGAGTAAGACTGCCCAGGCATGGGCTGCAGACAGGCAAGAACGTCAAGTAACCTTTGAAGGCAACTTTATGTGACACACACCATGTTTTCTGCTTATCCCTATAAAGGAAGTGGGGTCCTCCTCAGCTTTCCCACTTTCTGATCGGCAATTGACCCCACAGAAGAGGCGAGCTAGCTAAGGGAGATGCTACCATGACTTACAGTTGATAACAGAGCTCCTGCTTCAGAAGAACAAGGAAAGAGCCAAAAAGGAAGGCAAAGATGATAAATGACGACTTCTTTTTTTGGAGACAGGATCCCAACATAAAGTGCAGGCTGGTCTTGAGCTCATTACATAGTCCAGACTAGCCTCAAAATCACAATCTTCTGGCCTCAGCCCCCTACATGCTAGAATCATAGGCATGTGCCACTATGCCCAGCTATGACACATTGATTAAAACTGTGGTCCAGCTCCAAACACCTACCTACAATACAGGGCCCCATCTCATGCTGCTGTGACCCCCATACCCAACTTTTGTGATTAAGGTGACCCAAGAAATATAATCAGGGCTCCAGCCGGGGACCCCGCTTCTCCCTGAAGAGCCTGTGCAGCTGGGCTCCTCTAGCTCTGGGTCCCTGGTGGAGGCTCAAGACAACAGAGCCTCCAGGAGGGGCACCAGGAGGGTTCTGAAAGGGATGTTATTTGGGAAGCTGTTAAAACACTTAACTTGGGACCGGAACACCCTGAATTCTGGATTAGAAAGTTTATACATCATTCAGTAGGCAGTGACCACACAAGGCCTTGGCCAGAAAGGGATGCAGTGACAGTAACATCTGAAGGTGGCTATGATGGGAAGAGCCAGCATGGACTGGGCCAGGCCAGCCAACAGGGACAGTGACACAGAGGCTGCCCTGGAAACTCAGAAGGGAGAGGACAAAGGAAAGGCAGGCATCGCCCATATGCCTGTAATCCCAGGATTTAGGAGCCTGAGGCAGGAGGATTACTAGTTCAAGGTCAACCTGGGCTATGTAGCAAAAAAAGATCTACTGTGGTAGTGTGAAAGGAGCTACGTTTAACTCACAAACTATCAGCGGGCCTGTGTTCCAATAAAACTTTATTTATATAAGTGAGTGGTGGGTGGCCCTAAAGCAAGGCCAGCAGATTGCTATAGCTGCTGGTTTCAAACAGGAGCCTAAAGAGAATTCTTTCTGTGGTCTGTTGTACATTTCAGAACTTTGGTATGGCAGACTTTAGGGGGCCTGCAGGGGAGACACCCTGGCACATCAGGACCTGCACAGTGCAGTTGTCTCGGGGTGCCAGGAGAACAAGGAGCTCCTCCCCTCTCTGGGGGCAGCTGAGAGTGTGGCAGACTTT
>PVJX010020434.1:0-33285 GCA_004027295.1 Dolichotis patagonum | reverse complement strand
TACAATGGTGGGAGCACTTGTGGAAGAGATTACAGGGCAAGAGAGGAAGCTGAGGTCCAGGGAGGGGCTGGTCTTGTTCGTTTTATAACAACCTACTCTTGCAGAAACTAGCTCAATCCAGAAGGCCAGCATTCACCCCTTCTGTGAAAAGCACCCCCAATTACTTCATTATCTCCAACCCCACCTCTGTACCACCACACTGAGAACCAAGCTTCCAACACAGAATCAGTACTATCCAAATGCTTAGAAAAATATGTGCAGATGGAGCTCTGAGAAAGGAACTGAAAGTGTCCGCATTGCATCTGGCTGGCCCCTGAAGCCAGCTAGTGTTAATGGAGGAGGTGACTGAGACAAGCCTGGCTAGTAAGAGCTAGATGAAGTGACCAAAAAGACAGCGTGTGTGGCTGTAGCCATACAGATAAGTGAAGATGTCTGAATAGTAGGAAACAAAGTCCATTCACTGAAAAATAGTCTACTGTGTGCAGGCATGGCTCAGCAGTGACCTAAGGAGATGAATGTCCTGCCCTCCTGGTGATGCATGGCAGTGGGCCCCCTTCCTCCTACCCAGTGATTACTGGGAACCAGGAGGAGAGAATGGAGCAGGGTTGGGGAAGGGACTTCTGCCTATCGGAGGCAGCCCTTGCTGACCGTGTAAGGGACAGGGAGAGGAAGCCCAGGGAGCAGGACGTGCAGGTCCCAGGAGAAGCCTGGGATACCCAGGGACAGGCAGCTGCCTGACTAAGAAGAAGAGGCCATCTACGAAGCTGGGGGATGAGACTCATTTCTGGTCTCACTTCTCTCCACCCTTTGTCCCATAGAACAGGGAATGAAAATGGAAGGAGGCAGCATGGTGGCAGAGGCTTGCAGTCTCAGTACTCTGGAAGTCTGAGGCAGGATGGCAAGTTTGAACCCAGCCTAGGAAACTTAGTGTTGTGATGAGACTTCGTGTCCAAATCTAAAAAGAAAAAGAAAACATGGTAGGGAGGTAGCTCTGGGTGAAGGCTCTTCCGAAAGACTGAATTTCAGTGTGGTTTTAGCCAACTGCACCTGAGACTTCAGTTATAGTGGGAATTCTGCTGCTAACAATGGTTTCCACTTGTGTGAAATGAGCCGTTAGATTATGTAATCTCCAAAGTCGAAGCTATCTATGGCTGCGTAGCTCACTAGTGTGGGAACAAAGCTGGTTGCTGGTTTGTAGGTACACATTTCCTAGATCCTAACTCAAATCTTTATGCATTTCTTTACTGACAGAAGAGCCAAATAAGTATGTATGATCCTCTTTACAATAGAACACTTGGTAATTTGACCTATAACTGAAAAACCTCAATTCAAGTTATATTATTATTTCTGAAACTTCATGGTAAAAACAAAATTCAAGTAAATTTTTGAATCCAAATTAATATCTACCAATTGCCAGGTTTTCTTCAGTGTAACAAACACATCTTTGCCTCCTGAAGCTGTTTTTGTCTTACTTTGTATCTGAAATATTTACCTATGATATTCCTATTGTCTCCTTTCAGAATTTTTCATTTCTTACTCTTTTCTGGTGATCACTCAGCATATTCTGACTCATATCGTGAGGTGTTTGTGTGAGTGCTTGTGTGTATTTCCCACAAACAGGCTGTGAATGTTTTGAGGGTAGAACTTTTTTCCTACCCATCTTTATGTCCAAACTGTTAAAACAGCCTTACATAAAGTAAAGCCTGCATGCGTATTGGGTGGGTTGCATTTGTCTGGCCCCTAGTGCAGGATGCCAACTGTTCTGGCTTATGGAACTCCTCGACTTCCTCAATTCCTGGGGAACTCAGCCAATCGAGATTTAAACCCCACAGATTGCAGAAAGAAGAAGAGACAAAACACACAGATTGCCTGAGTCTTGGAAAGGAGATATTACAGATGGAATTGATGTTGGCAAGTCACCAAATAACATAAAAATGTGGCAGAATTGATTAAGTCCACTAGTAAAATAAACAAGGTTAATTTACCTTCCTAGTTAGTTATATACTTACAGCCCATGCAAGGGTAGATGCTGAGAGGCTCCTGGGGTCATAGGTTAAGAACCTGTGATAGAAGAAGCTCAGGCTGGGCTTTTTATGTGGTGTTTATGTGATCTAAAACTATGTAGCATGCAGGAGAGCTCCAGTCCCCTGGTTTTGGAGAAAGGAAGTGCTATCCTTTTGTTGCTTTTATATTTGCAGCATATATTTGTGTAGTATATTGTGTATATCTTGGGAGTATAGGTGGAAAAAGCAGTGGTCTCTGCTATGAAAGTCACACGTGGTCTTTGCTTAATAAATAAAGGAAGCCCCCACTCCCAGGCTCCAGCCTGCAGTCAGAGCATGAGCTAAGTGTTGGATCTACCATGCAAGCTTTTAGCATCAGGATTTATTCCTTAGTGAGTGGTTCTTGGAACAAATTCTAGGCTGGGTCAATGTAATTACAAACCAATTTGGTAGGCTCTTTTAATGAGATTGGGGTGAGGAGGGAGAATGATGCAAAGTGAAGAGGAGACTAGGGTGAATAAAAAATAGTTCTTACTGTCAGAGTTGGTAACATACCAGTAGAAGATTGTCAGGAATCTTGGAAGTGGTTTGTGTGGGCTGAGTATGGAATTTAGCCGATTTCTAACTTTTGCTTTTATAGGGATCTGTGTTCTTTTCCCTTTAGCTGTTCTTTTGGGCTCTAATGAGCTCCTCAACAGCAGATCTAGTAAGTATACATATGTGTACAGTAGGTGTTTAAAAGCATCTTGTAAAGGAGGAAAAAGGCAAAGGAAAAATTGACTCATGAGAAGCCTATGTATTTCTAAATACATAAAATATTGATTTAGTCAGGGCTGTAAAAAGGGGGGATTAGAAGCTACAAAATTTCAAAAATTCATAATAAAGGTATTTTTCCTGCAAAAATTGAATTATAAAAGTTTTAAGCACAGAATTTTGTTATTTTAATTAAAACCTAGAACACAAAACCCAATTAACCTAGTTAATTAAAACTTAGGGGAGAAAAAACCCAATGTAACAGAGAGGAGTAGAAATAGCACCTTAGGACCAGAACAAAATCAGTGAGTTTCTAGACCACTATTCAATCCATTTTCAAAAATAAAACCTCAAATTGAAATAAATTGGTTGTTTTCCAACAGCGCAAAGTCCAGGCAAACTGTAGAATAGCTTCCATGCCTCACTAGGCCGTAGCCATACAAAGTGGCTACGTGCTCCCTCCTGGGGACCCATTTCTGTTATCCTCCCCTTCTGAGGAGAGCCTGGATCTGGAGCTCTGCCTCTAGTCAGAAAAGCAAGACAGCCTCAATGGTACGACCCTTGTATGGTTGGATTACCGAGGCCTAGGCCTTGTGTCTTGTCAGCAGACTCGCGGTGGCTTTGGTGAGGAAGATGTCATGCTGGACTGGCCCACACAGCCAGGAACTGAGAGCAGCCTAGGACCTACAGCCCGGGAGAAGAAAGGACTTCAGGCTCATAAGTCGAAGGGAAATGAGCCCTTCCAACAAGCATGCAGGTGAATTTGGAAGGCATTCATTTTCCAGTCAAGCCTTTAGATGTTCTTGTTGCAGCTTGTGAGTGACCCTGAAACAAAACACGCAGATAACGGTCCATGGATTCCAAAAGAAACTGCAATATAATACAAATGTGTTGTTTCAGGGGCTATGTTTAGATTGATTTGTAGTCATACCTTATAATAGGGATTCCTTTCTTTTTTGAGAAAATTATATATTAATATATATTTGCAATATATAATGAGAATATTCATTATATATATTTGACCCTGAGAAAAGCACTATTAGATGATTTTGTCATTGTGCAAATATCACAGGGTGTACTTACACAAACCTAGGTGGCATTACCTGTGTGCATCTAGATGTATATGAAATCACGTGATTTCATATACATCTGTTTAGTATAGTCTGCTTCGGGTACCATGATGAAGAAAAACAGCCCCAAATTAAATCAAACATGAGATAAAATGGCATGACCAAGTGACATGCTAAACACAAGATGTGTGAGGTTGCTGCTAACTTAACACAGCCTACTTTTTTTTACATCAAACTGTCTTTATGATAAGTAGATGGAATATATCTAAGATAATGATAAATATATAGTATAGAAAGTGCATAGACCAGTAACACTGATTGTTTATTATTATAATGATCAGTAAACCTACAAATAGTAATTCAGGGCAGCCTGAGATAGAGTCAGCTGAAAGAAAACAGGACACAAGAATTAAGAGGTAATTCAAGTCATGTAGCTAATTAAGCATAGAAACACAAAGGATAAAACAGGGAATAAAGAGAAAAGGTCAGGATAAGAATGGAGAGATAAGGACCTTCCTCCCAGGAAGAAGGCTCTTAGACAGAGTATGCTCCCTTAGTTGATAGTTCCTCCCTAGCTTCACTTTGAGAATCTTAGAAATGCAAATTAATTCAGTTCATATTCTTTTCTTTGAAACTGGCAGTCACTGACTTTTCCCTCCACGCTCTGTTTATTTGTATAAGAGCGGGACAAAGAGAATGATTTGGATTTCCCCTTGGAATTTCCTCCTGGAAGCAGGAGCTATTCCTCTTATTTCCAATACTCTAACTTCCTCCTTTTGTCTGTGGTTTCATTCTTGACTTCATGAACCAATGAGCTGTTTGCACAGAATTAACAGTTTTATCATTATGAGACTAGTACATAATTGTATTAATCAAGCTTTCATGCTTTTTTAGGATTGTCAGAACTGTCAGTTTGTTTCTACCACAAACATGAATTATGTGTGGTTACAGCCTCTGAGGTCACTCAGTGGGGATTTTCAGCTCTGTTATAATCTTAAGGAACTACTGTTACTGTTACATATGAGGTCAGTTAGGCCTAATCTTGTTAGGCAGAATAGAACTGCATAGTAATTATTATGATTTCGATGTAAAGTAAACCTCAAAACCTTACATACTTGGAAAGAGATTGGCTTTTTGGGGTGCTGTAGCTGACTGCTATTAGGAGGCAAGGTCTAGTTGGAAGTGGTAGGTTTCCGTGGGTGTGGCCTGGAGAGAGATAGCTTTCATTCTGGCTCCTACTTTGACTCTCTGCTTCCTGTCTGCCACGCCCCTTTTGCCACGCCCCTCTGCCATTTGGAGATGGCCAACTATGGGCTGAGATATGAATCAAAATAAACTTCTCCTCCTTTCAAAAGTTGATGTCCAATGTTGTGTTCCAGCAACAAGCAATTGATTAAAGTAGTATAGATGATTAATATACACTGCGATGAGCTAGGGCTTTAATAGCTCCAATTTGTGACCAGACGAGTATGGCTCAGGGTCACTGAGTGACTAGGGTTCAACCTTGCAGAATGGCCATGTCCAGTGACTGTGATTCTCAGCTGGACCATGTGTCACTGACCACTCACTCTTCTGCGTGCGTATGTATCCCGCATTAGTAATCGGTAGCTGTGAGAAGTACTGTGAGATCCTGGGAAGCTGTGTTTGTACCAAGCCCATCTCATCTTTGTTGCAGGGTAACTAAGCATCACGTCTGTGCTGTGGGGAGATGGGGTGGAAGTGGGGGACCTCAAGACCGTGCCTAGGCTCAAATCCTCACTGTGCCTTTAAATGGCTCTTTGAAGTGTTACTAAATGTCTGTGAACATTAATTAATGCTTGAAAAGAAGTTACAAGTATCACTTATCTCAGTGGTAGGAAGACGAAGTCAGATGACATATGAAGCCCCAATGCTTAAACATTTAAATGTTGGTCCCTGTTTTCCCCCATTTATCTACATGTAGATACAATGGCAAGCAGAAACACCAAAATGACCCTCAGGATTTGGAGGCAGATTTATTTAACATCAGGACGCTGACAGAGAATCAACTGTCCCTCAAAATGTCAGGCCCTGATCTCTGGTGGTCGAGGACTTACATGAGATAAGCAAGCAGGAAGTACAGAGGCAGAATGGCATGTCAATGGGGGATTGGTTTACACAACGTGCATCACAGTGACCAGCTATGCATCACAGCTCCTGTCTAAGAGACAGGAGCAACTGGAACTGAAACAGGAACTGTCACCTGGGCACCTGAAGTATACAGGTAGAGGGGGTATATTTTCTGCTATTTAGCCAGGGGTGCCCATGTATCTGGTTCTTGTGACCAATACATGCTTATTGGACAAGCATCATCTTCTCTTTCTGGTATTGGGAATTGAATGCAAGACCTTCACACTGAACTATATCCTCAGCCCTTTTTTATTTTTATGTTTTGAGACAAGGTCTTGCTAACTTGCCTACACAAAACTCAAACTTGTGATCATCCTGCCTCCCTCTCTCAGAGTGCAGGGTTTATAGGCATGTACCATCACACCTGGATGCATGATTTTTTGTGAGACAAGGTTTTTCTTTGCAGTTCAGACTGGTGCTGAACTGTCTATGAATCCAGGCTGTTTCTCAAATTGTTGGAGATCCTCATGCCTCAGCCTCCCGAGTGCCAGGATTACAGGCTTGTGTCACCATGCCAGGCTCTGTATGATCTTTTAAAATTTCTTACATTCCTCCGAAGTTCATCTGTTATCCCAGAATAGTAATTGTTCAAGTACTTGAAATTAGGTAAGTATCAGTGGCACAAATATCTAATCCTTAGGAAGCAGTGTCACTGGATGAGGTCTGAAGTCTGATTCCTGAAGAAAAACAAGGGGGGACTTTAACTCTCTCCACCTAAGGGATAGGTTTTAGCTTCACTGACCTATATCACAGGAATACATTGCAGGATGTGTAAGAGGCATTAGAAAGATTTATTGGGCTAAACATATGCATTCAGAAAGGAGTGTGGAACCGTGAAAGACAGCCACATTATGGTCTGGGCTAGGGGTTCCCACGTGGCATTGGGGGTGTCCTCAAGACTAAGGTGTATGTTCCCGCTCTCTGGCAGGCTACACACTTGGGCTATGCTAGAAGGCAAACCATTTGCATGTCTGAAGTTTAGAGCTCCTGCTGCCCACTTGATAGTTCTGCTTCCTTGAGGATGGAGGGCCATGGGAAGAAAAGCACAGGCCCAAATTATAAGTTTACTATATATTTAAGACCCTTAGGAATGTTTCTGGGTTGCGCTTCCTGGAATAGAAAAAGGTATTGTAACCTTGGGTCATTATGTGTCTTACAGCTGTTCACTCATTTTTCTTTTTCCTTTCTCCTTTCCTTTTCTTTCCTCTTTCTTTTCTTTTTTCTTTTCTTTTCTTTTCTTTTCTTTTCTTTTCTTTTCTTTTCTTTCCTTTCCTTTCCTTTCCTTTCCTTTCCTTTCCTTTCTTTTCCTTTCCTCTTCTCTTCTTTCTCTTCTCTTTCTCTTCTTTCTCTTCTCTCTCCTCTCTCTCTCTCTCTCTTCCTCCCTTCCTCTCTTTCCTTTTTTTTGAGTACAATTTTTAAATCACCATTTTGCTGTCTCTGTTCTTCCTCTCTAAAGAGAGGGTTAGGGTTAGGGTTAGGGTTAGGGTTAGGGTTAGGGTTAGGGTTAGGGTTAGGGTCCTGCCTCAACACGGAGGTAAGTTTATGAACAGACTTTAATGGTCCCATTCTCTCTTCAGAAGAGCAATGGTAGAAGTGATTAGACACAAGTCCTTATGAAAGTGAATAAGCCTAGGAAGAGAATGAATTGAAAAGCCTTATCAGTGAGTTTCTAGTCCCTCTGCAACCAATGCAAATCAAATCGCTGAAAACAAGTGCAAAGTCCAGTTTAGGAGGGAGCTCTTTTCCAGGTGTCCTCACTGCTTGACAGACTCAGTGAGAAGTTCTATCAAGGTCTTTCTGTAATGAAATTACTTCTCTTATTGTGGAAAGGCAACGTTGAGGCATTCCTGTCCATTCCCCCTGACTATAAGCTACCTATCTCAGGGAGGCAGCCTGTAGCTTTGCAAAAGAGAGCGAAATTGGGGTTCCATCCCCTGCCCCTTTTGTCCCTGGCTTTGGGAACTAACTGCTGGCCTTTAGCAGTTCACAAATGTGTGTGCCTGGCAGGAAGCCGGCCACTCTCTTTGCCCTTGACAAACGGGGACCTGCTTGGGAAGCCAGGAGTGTGTCAGCTTCTAAGCAGGGGTGTGATGGGTAACCCTTGAGTCCACATCAGCCCTGGAAAAATTCCAAAACACATATAACAATGTGTCCTCCGTGCTTTCCTACTAAACTACTGTTCAGACAACCTGCCGGAGACGCAGATCTCTGACTGGCTTGAAGCCTGAGCTTTCTCAGGGTGTAAATAAAAGCATCAAACCCTCTTCTACGTCACTTCCCACCTGCCTCACTCTCAGCATTAAAAGAGGACTTTTAATCTTCTTTTCTGGATTTCTTTATCGTCCATGGAAAGTTATAAAAATAACAACGGGGGTCAGTACCCACCACTCCCAAATTTGGCCCTTGGGGTTTGAGAAAACCGCACAGCAGCAGGTCTCTCAGGATTTCTCCCGCTCTGCTCCGCGGAAGCAGCCCTGAAAACCTAGAAAGCATTTTCTGACCTTCCGCAGCATGGGTCCCGTGACTCAACCGCAAGGAATACCCTCCGGAGCCCAGGAAGGGGACAGCCCTGTCTGTGAGGACGTGCTGAGCAAACAGGTCCTGCTGCGTTCTCACATCAGACCAGAGTCCTGCGGTCCTTGGTCAGGCCTCCCTGTCCGCTGTCCGCTCCACCCCTGTGCACACGCTCACCCCTCGCTCTGGGTCTTCCTTGTGAAGGCTCCTGTGTCATGTAAACCTTATGTTAAACAGTTTTTCTCTTTTTAATCTGTCTTTTATGATAGGGGCCTCAGCCATGAGCCCCAAATGCCTTCTTTCTCCCTACAGTATTATTTTTACTCTATTCTGAACGACTGGCAATAAGAGGCCTTTTCTTCTTGTTTCATGTGTGTGTTCACCTCTGTCTGAAAGCTTGGGAAGTGCACCTATGGGAAAAGACAAATCCAGCCCCGCGGTGGAGTAGGTTATGGGACTCGTCTTTTACAATACAGGGGATCCTCGGAAGAGATTTTTCTTCCTGGTGCTTACTGTATTTCTGTTTCTGAGTCAGTTGTGAGTGAAGCTCATTTCTTCTCCACACCTCCCTGGGGTGGACATTACCACAGTGGGCCATGCTGGCTTTGTTCTAATTCTGGTCATGAAATCATGTACTCTCCCACCTCCAAGATTTTAGACTTGGCCGTGTAATTTACTTAGGCCAGTGAAGTGTGAATGCAGTGACACACACAGGAAGGGTAGGAAGGAAAACTTTTCTTCTGCTCTTTTCAGTATGGATAACTGTGTTGTTAAGGGGGCGGGGGGTGTTAGAGTTGTTTCCAGGTTTCTGGTATCTTGAACAAAGAGAGGAGACACCAAAGGAATAACAAGAGTAGGATTTTTTTAAAAGTGAAGAAAGCACAGGTACACTCAGTGAGGAGAGTCCACAGCCTGAGAAGGACGAGTAGTGAGCATCTTCAGGTCCTGGGATTACGGGAGGGTCTATAGCTGGGGACTGACAGGCGTCATGGGCCAGTGTGGTGCCTGACTCACCCTGCTCATCAGAAGAGGGAACTTCTCACTATACAGATTTTTAGAAGAAGTGTCATTGTGTCCAACACCCACTGTGTGTGTGGGCTGTCCAAACTGCAATGCAAATGAGGTTGGACATAGACCAGGGTCACGTGGTCTTGCATTTGGTTAGAGGCCTTTGAGAGGACAGGGAGACTTCCATCTATTGGTTTTCTTATATTTTTGGATAGTCATATTTGCTGTATCTGGTTTCTTGATATTTTTTTCCTACTGCTTTCTGTTGTTTCTTGACCTCCTCCCTCAGTTGGGGCCCTGTGAGATGAGGAGGAGAAAAGACAAGGCTTGTTCATATGCACACATACTCAGTCACCAGAGACACCTTGACACACTGCAAGTAAAAGCTCATATACTAACTTAACAGAGAAAGGGGTTGTGTTAGGGATCCACAGGGAAAGCCTGGAAGGTTCTGTCAGGCTTCTTGCCATTTAATAGGAAGTTGAATTCACTCTTCCCAATGCTAATGGCCAGGTTGTTTGCAAACAGAAAACTCCCTTGAACCAATGGATTGAGGGAGGTCATTTCTCGGTTTTCAGCTCTACTTTCTAAGGAATGTCTGCTTAAATTTAAATAATGCTTCTTTCTGTGGCTGCTGATTGTTTGCATATTAAAGTAATTTTAATTCCTTCAAAATATTTCATGGGTGATGCAAGACTCTCCATGCCCTCGCCAGTGACTGGGAACACATGTTGACATGGAGGTGCATGACTGAGCCATCATGTGGCACACAGATACCCAAGAGGGTTTCCAGGCTTGCAGCAAACTCATGTGGGCAAAAACAAATGCCTCTGAGATGTGTTACTGGAAATAAGGATCATCTTTTCCCCACCCACTGCTAAATTCTTGGCTGAAGTCCTTGTTACAAAGTTCAGATTGGTGAAAGAATGGCATATTCACTTATTTAATATAAATTTTGTATGTCACAAGAGCCTTCTAAAAGAAGTACCCAAAGAAACAGGGGCACTTAGACATGTTTTTCCTCATGTTGGATGAAGACTGAGCCACACTTGGATGACTAATGGAAATGACCTAATTGTTCTAAGTCGGGGAACCAGGAAAATCCTGGCTGTTCAGATTCTTCTTGGCATCTGTGCCTTTGATAGTAAGGATGTTCCTTTCCTCTGGGTCAAGGAAAGGGTCAAGGGAGAGTACCACGGAAATGACGGTTTTATGATCTGACTCAGGAGAGAAGGGCAAGGAGAAGGCCAGAGAGAACTTCCACTTTCTGCATTTTCTCAAATGCCTGTGAGATCAGAAATGGCTCTATTCTTCCCTTTCCTGCTGACAGTTAGGAAGGGACATACCTTGATTGCCACCTCCTTGAGGAGATACAGTATCTGCCCTGACAGCAGCAGGCTTGAATCTGAAGCAAGTGGTAGAATTGAATGTGGACCAAGCAGTAGCTTTAAATTTGGACCAATTAACAGGATCAAACTTGGACTAATCAACAGCCTTGAATATGGACCAATCCCAGATGACTCTGTCCCCTCTACTGCTCTATATAAACAGCTCTTTCCTCTTCCCCCTTGGGCTGGTCTTGGAAGACTCCTTCCAATGTGCTGTGTAGCACAGGTCCTGTCGAAATAACTCCTCACTTCCATGGTCATGTAAACTTGCTTGTGACTTATTTCCCTGGTAATGTAGACTTGGAAGGTCCTGTAAATGTACTTATCCAGGGCCGTGTGGACATCATAGAGCACTTTAAAAATCATTGTAAACTCTATGGGCTGTTAGCCTTAAAGAATTACAGCAACCCGCCGCTGAAGGTGATGAAGTAGTGGAAATTGCACCAGAGATCAGCAATAACCAGCCCACCACACACCAACCATGATGATGGCACCAACTGGCATCAAGTAACAGCAGCATCCAGTGGCAGTGGAAATAACTGGCCAGTGACAACCTGCATAAACCAGTACTGATCTACTGTGATGAGCACCTACCAGAGTAGGTGACCAATGTTAACCAGCGGCAACCAGTGACATGTGGTAGAGATTAGTGGAGACCAGTGTAGGTTGCTAAAAATAGCTTCAGAGTTCCCTTTGGGGCACCTCATTCACCCTACCTATCAGAAGGGGGAGTTTTGGTTGTTTTGTTTGTTTTGTTTTGGCTGCTGAGCAGCCAATAGGGTGGCTGAAAACCAATGGCTGCTAGATCCTGGAGCCACTAATGAAACTGTATTTTGCCAATTCTCGATTTCCATCCAAATGGAGCAAAAGAGTATCCCACTGACTGACAACACCAAGGGGACATATTTAGGGTGGTATGCCTTGAGCCAATAAAAGTTCTTAGTGTTTACATGACTTATGCTTTTTTTATATATATCTTTCTCCTACTAAAACATTCCATTTTTAAAAGAAATGTTATTTTCAAGTAAATAACATGTTATTTTCTGCAGGACTCATAAGAGGTGCCTATGCATTTGTAAGCCTATTCTCAGATTGTGAGTTTTAAGTGATTTATTGATAATCCAGCATGGTGGTGTACATTTGTAATCCCAGCATTCTGGGTGGCTGAGGTGGGAGGATCATAAGTTTGAGCCCAGCCTGGGCAACTTATTGATTCCGCGAGACATTACCTCAAAGTTTAAATAATAAAAATAAGAGCTGGTATGTAGCTTAGTATGAAGGCCCTGGGTTCAATTCTTGGTCACACACACACACACACGCACACACAACACACACAAAGTGGTTTGTTGATATATTAGTATAACAGATTCTTGTTCTACAGATAATCTGTGTTCATGACTGTATGAGTTGTAAATAAACATGCTTTTCTGGGAGCTGGACTGCCCATTCACCATTCCAGGATTGTTGATTAGTCTTAAATCCTTTGGTCCTATGGGCCTTCTATTCCATGGCGAGTGAACTCAGTATGGCTACATTACTTATTCATTCCACAAGCAGTGATCTAAATGTTCACAATGTCCCAGGGATTGCATTCAGCTGTTAAAAAAGTGATTGGAAGGCCATTATGTTGTGAAGACTCCAATTCCTTGGGTTCTTACATTAGCAAACTAAAGCCAAACTCATCCTAAATGGTAAAATAAAACTTAAATTTATCTCCCTCTAACAAGGAATTTATCAGTCAAAAACTACCAACTAATATCCTACTAGTGATTTAAAAATTAGTTTGATTTTATTCTGTCAATATTTTGTTCTGTTTCTAAGATGTCTTATAAAAGTTTTCTCCTTAAGCCCCTTGGTTGAAACTACAAACCTCCTGTACTCTGGAACTGTCTCTTTCCTGAACACTACTTGCTTAAATGAGCCCTTTACAATGCTAATGTGCCTAATGTTCATCTTTTAACAGGCATTATAATAAGATAAATCATAATATTCATAAATCATAAGTCATAAATCATAATAAGAATGTAAGACAAACTCTGTTTTGTAGTCACTCAAAACTGAGACAAGAGGACCGACATGTGAACTGGTAACAATGATGCAAGGAGTGAGTGCAAGAATAGTGGTCTGTATTATGGAAGAACAAAGAAATAGCAGCCTATTTTTAATAGTAAGGAATGAATGAATGAAGAAGCCTTCTTAGATGAGATGATAGCGGTCTGTTATGGTTTGTGTTTGGATGTTCCCCAAAGTCTCATGCAGTCATGAGAGCAGACTTCTAGAATTTGAGATTGACTCATGGTCTGATGCTGGGATTAGGGGTGTGAGTGCTGCATCCACCCTAGGGATGTAGGCCCTACATACAATATAAGGGACAGAAAGAATCTTCTCATATGCTTCTCTTGTTGCTTTTGCTGTCTTCTGTCACTGTAAACTGTTGTCCCTTTGCCATGCCACCCTGCCTTGGAGCCATCTGATTATGGACCTCCACAAATCATGAGTTAAATCAATGTTTCCTTGCTTCATTTTGAGTATCATATATTTTGTCCCAGCAACAAGAGAAAAGTAGGAAGGGAGTACTGGGCTGACACAGGAAGCTCTTTAGCCATCTTAGGGGAAACACATGGTGTGAATACATAAGTGAGCACAGCAAGGACTTGGAGAATGAAGTAAGACAGAAGTAAGACAATCTTGAGATTTTGCTAAATTCATAAATTTCTTTTTTTTTTTTTTTTTTGGTAGCAGGGATCAAACTCATGACTGTGCACTTGCCAGGCAGGTGCTTATGCCAGTGAGCTAAATCCCTGGCCAATTTCATAAATTTCAAAGACCCAATCAAAAAAGATTAAACAGAAAGCAGGTAATAGGTATATATGCTGATTAGTAATGGGACTGCAAGAAAAAAGTAGGTGAAACCTCCTTATTCCCCCACCTAAAATATCTTTGGTCTTCTGAATTGAAACAAAGCTCTACATTTAGTGGCTGGTCAAGGTCTGAGAGAAAAGTAGTGAAAGGGAAAAAGAGCACAAGAGAAATTGTTCTTTTTAAAACTGAGTATCTCTGTAACCGCTTGATGGCTTGTAATTACTTTCTTGACCCCCGTATCCACAGTAGTATAACCAAACATACAAAATGCCTGCTTGTACCAATCTCCATAAACTGATTATCATTAATTTACCCTTGTAACTGATGATCTCACCTTGCTAGCTATCAGAAGCCTGTTCTATCTCATCTTGGTACCTCCTGCTTGTGCATCCTATGAAAGCTTTCTACCACCAGCCATCGGGGCCTGATATTCTGGTGCCAACTGGGGCCTATTGACATCAATAAATCTGTCTCCAAATCCTGGGTGGCGTTTCAGTGTTTCCACTTACTACTGCATTAGTGCGTTTGTGTCCCCTCCAGCTCTCTATGCATTAGAGAATATGGTCAGGACTTATATTTGCTGTTGCACATTGTGACCAAAATATCTGATGTACAGAAACTTAAAAGCAAAAACACTACTTTGCTCATGGTTTCAGAGGTTTTGGTCGGTGACTGAGTGACCACAAGGCAAAAACATCGCGACAGAAGACAGCAGCTCACCTCAAGGCAGCTGGAGGTAGAGAGCAGGGAAAGCTCTTGAGGGAGCAAGAAATACACCCTCCAAAGGCTATGTCCATGATGACTCATCTCCCCCAACTTGGCCCCACTTCCTAATAATCTATTCAGCTTTGAGTTCATCAATATATTGGCCCATTAACAAGGTAAGCATCCCCATGAATCAAGCGCCTTACTAAAACTCCACCTATGAATACATGAACCCTTTTGGCAGGGGGCATTTCATATTTAAACCACAACATTAAAATAGGCCTGAGTTGTTGGATAGCAATTCAGAATTCTTGGCCTTTGATTCACAAGGCCATTTAGCAGATAACTAACTGTAGTCACATGACTCTGGCAGTAAAGAAATGTTGAAATTTAAGTTCCTGTAAGTCTCTCATCTTTTGGATCTTATGAGCAGATGCACCAACAGTTCATGTTCTTCTTTTGAACTGTCTTTTCATGATGTCTGTAGAGCAAATCGCCTTGGAAGACTGAGGTAGTAACTCTCTCCAGAACAAAGGGCAGGTTGGTCTGCTGTCCGATATAATAATCTCCTTCTCCTCTGTCCTCTATGCAACAAAGTTTGGGCACATTTCCTTATAGCATATTTTTTTTTAAAAAAATAGGGTTTCCTAACCTTGAGATTCCTTGGCTATGACGCTAATGTATTCCACGTGTGGACCCATCCGGGCTCATGTTCTTTACTGCACAGCACATGGGGAATGAAGGCTTGATGTGAACATGTGGATTCATTCTGCCTGTAGCACCGGGAGTAATGAAGTTGTTTGTCTCTAATCTGGAGTCTTGTGTCTTTTGCCATCATCCAAGGAATAAAACTGTTGGTGCTCATGTAATATTCAAATCTCAAATCTCTCACAGTGCTTGACAGGCTGGACATCAGAGCAGCTGCAACAGCAGCAAAAGCATCACCAGAGTGTTTGTGGACAACACATCTGGAGTCGGGCATTATCCAGGTGTAACAAAGCCAATGGTTTTCTTACTGCTTGGACTCTACTGGTAACAACCTAATGAGTTTCTGTCAGAGAAATCACTCAGAAATCAGTATCAATGGAAATGACTACACAAGGGACTATAATTTCATTGATGGTACATAAAAGTTGAAAAACATAACTACATAAATGTAAGATCTAATTAAATTTTTTTTCTTTCCATTTCTAGGTTTGGATGATCCAATGTGTAAGATGATTGCTAATGTATAACAACCAATTTATTTATTGATTGTAGTTTATTTATTGATTGATTGTATTTATTTATTTATTTATTTATTTATTTATTGTAAATTTATTTATTTCATATTCTAAGGGAAAAGGATACAGTGAATTGGCCTGAACTTGAGATAAGTTAAAAGTAGATTTTTCCAAATGCTAAGTTGTGAGTTCTATCCCCGGTACCAAAAGTAGATTTTCCTTTAACATTAATCATCATTTTAAATACACAGTGGGCCCTCTATGTGGGCCCACTTTGGGTTCCCCATTCACAGATTCAATTACTTGCAGATCAGAAATATTCAGAAAAAAATATGATCTGTGCTGAACACATACTGACTTTATTCTCCCCATTATTTGCTAAACAGTGTAACAGCAGTGTTACACTGCAGTGTAGCATTTACATTGTAGTAGGTACTATAAATAATCTAGATATGATTCAAGGAATATAGGAAGATATGCATAGGTTAAATACAAATATTATGACATTTTCTATAAAGGCACTGAGCAGATATGGGTTTTGGCTTTCTGGCAGAGGTGGGGTGTGTCCTGGAACTGATCCCCTACAGATATTGAAAGATGACCAAACTAAGAAGAATATGAAACACTGAAATTTATGAGACATGGCTTGAGTTGGTGCAGTTTGTTTTGGAGAAAGGAGATTCTAGTCTTACAAAAGAGGCCAGGATCATACAGACATTAGTTTATTGATAGGACCTCATGTCATTTTTGGCTAACTGCACAGATAATCTTGCTAAACTGCTTGTGTCTGAGTTCTGGTTCTGTCACTTACTGATGTGTGATCTTAAGTCAGTTACTTAACTTTTTGTGCCTCAATTTTCTTGTCCATAAAATACATGTAGTAATAGTACCTCTCAGCTGGGCATGGTAGCGCACGCCTGTAATCCCAGTACTTGGGAGGCTGAGGCAGGAGGTTGTTGCAAGTTCGAGACCAGCTTGGGCTACAAAGTGAGCTCAAGGCTAGTTTGCACTGCACAGTGAGACACTGTCTCAAAGACAAAATTAAAAAAAAAATAGTACCTCTCTCATGGAGTTTTGTGAGAATTAAATGAAAGTATACATATATAATTATGCTTAGAATGATGCCTGGAACATATATAACAATAAGATCAGTATTTAGCATTATAACACTGATAAAATCTGAAATAATCATTATTTAATTTTCCTTTCCCATTAATAATGTTAAACTTGCTGACAAATGATTACCAGTACAATTTATTCTGCATATATAACTACTTTATTTTGTGTAGGATGAGTTGGGTTAAACAGATAGAACAACAGTTAATTTTTCTTCACAGAGTTGATGACGTTTAACCCTAATAATCAACCTGTTGACACATTCCAATTGCATACCTTCTATATGCAGGGTCATATACTGGCCATCTTTTGGTTCAGAAAGATTATTCCCTACTAATTCTGAGCCTAGCAAAAATTCTGCGTAAAATCATTCATTGGTATGAGGGCATAAGGAATGTCAGGTTGGTAGTTTAAGCAATTATTTCAACATTCATGTTTGCAAATGTTTTGCCCAGCTCCTTCTGTATTTTGGAATCTGTATCTATTGCTTTATCTTTAGCTGGTAGGCTAAGAGTCAGCATGTTTTATTTATTTTTAGGATTTGAGGAACCTTATGATTTGTAACCTTTTTCTTTTCTCATCTCGCAGCTGAACTTCCTCTCTGGGTTTCTCATGGCATAATGTTTTCTTCTGAAACAAATTTCTTTCCCTCCTGCATAGTGTCTGAATTTATATTACTTTCCACTCAATAAAGGTTATTAATTAATGGGTAAGCTATGGTTTTCATTGCTTTGTGATCAGATTTAGAACCTTCTGCATTTACGTACTCGTCACAATGGACCTAGTATAACAGTATGAGTTTATTTTTTTAGTATTTATCATTTGCCAGATATTTTGTCAGCAAAATCTTATTTACGGACTTTAAATTGTATTTAACCTAGTTGTTTAGGGTTCATTTTTTCTGTAAAAGCAGCTTCATTGTAAAACTCAAGAATTATAAGTATTAGATTTTATGTTTTTATTCTAGGTTAGGTCTGAAATCACAGATGGAGATTGCTTACCTTCAAAGTAAAGTGTGGAAATTTAAATCAAACTGCAAAGTTCAATCCCATTGGCTAGTGGAATAAGGACTGAAGCATTAAGTGTTTGGAATTCATATTCACAAAAAAAATTACAAGAAATTACATTTGATTATTACAGTGGGTATACTTGGTTAATTTTAATTCCATAAAAATAATTTTAACTTATTCTTCTCTTGTTAGAAATGGAATATATGTGTGGTTTATAAGGTGTGTCTTTGAACCAGGAGTGGTGGCACATGACTGTAATCCCAGCACTTGGGAGGGTGGGGCAGGAGGATTTCTGGGGGTTCAAGGTCAGCCTGGGCTACATAATGAGTTCAAGGCCAGCATGAACTACAGAGCAAAACCCTGTTTCAAAAAGACAAAAAAAAAAAAAAAGTGTGTCTTCTAATTACAGTCATTTCAGTATTGACCCATAGAAAGACACCATCTATCATCATCTTTTCCATGGTTCAGAGCTCCTTTCGTGGCTCTGACTGTGAGTTTATCCTCCCGTTTTATGTGATATTTGTTGATTCTGTTTTCAAAATATCTCACATTTTGTAGTCTTTTTGCCTAATTTTATAGATGGCAAAATGAAGGTCCAGAAACATGAAGTAAACTTGATCAAAGTCATTAAAGCATAGGAAAAAACAGTACAAAATCACACTGCTAGAAAAGATCTTTTACAATTAATTCTGAAAATTCCATGTCTAATCTGGAACTAAATATATTCTGTAAAAGAAAATTTCTTGAATACCATGGATAATGCATTCTAATATCTAACAACCTTTCCAGTCAGAAATGTCATTCTTGAGTGTAATAACCTCTTTTCATGCAAATTAAGCTTATTTCCACTTGTTAGATGCTTAATAAAGATGGATGATAGTCATTTTAATAATTCTGACACACATGTATTAAAACATTTTGAAGTATCGTCTTATTCTCCATTATTTTCTTTGCATCTGCTAAAGAATCCAGCACTTTCAATATTTGAACATATCTTTGCATTCCCATTTTTGGGCCAGAAATATAAATATCATGTCACTCTATGTTTTTCACTTTCATCTTTAATTAATTACCAAGGTCTCATTGATTTCATTTATTTTTTTCTCTTTGATTTTATAACCCTCAAGTTTCCTAACTTCAATGCCACTACTCTAACCTACGCCATAATCATTCCCCACCTGGTTTTACCTGATTGATTATTCAGCAATTTTTGTGAAAGTAAGCAATTCCCAAATCTTAGTTGTTTAGCAAATAAACATTTAGTTTTTGAACGTGTGATATGAAGACCTCAGGGCAAATCTCCTCATGACACTTACATCAGCCCACGATGGGGCAAAATTATTTAACATGAGGTCTATGTTAAAGTCCATGAATATCTTGTATCAGTAATTGACTCCAATACCCTGTGCAGTTTCAAGTATCTCCTTGTGTGGTTGCAGGGCTGACCAGGAGCTTCAGCCCCGCCCCTTGCAAAAGACGATGGCACTCTATATTAGTATCTCAGGAAATGATCCAAATTCAACATTCAAAGTATGCTTGCTGTGGAATATGTGCTTTTGCACTAGCATAAAGTTGAAAACTTGCAAATCAAACTATTGTAAATTGGAAACTTTCTCAGCAACTTTCCAAATTATGAGAAGATTGCTTTTAAGGATTTTGCATTTTATTCTTATATTAATATGCGTCAGTATAAACATGGCATAACTCTACCCACCATTGACTGGCTTTCCCACTTTGGAAATTATGTAATAGCTTTGGGCCACAGGCTGTTTACCTGCAGTAAAAGAATAATACATCTTAGACAAATTCTGGAAATAAAATAATATTATGTACATTAAGTTTACTAAGGCTTTATGTGTAATAAATGTCTGAGAATTTGGTAGTTCCCTTTTTATTCTTATCATTATGAATTGATTTTTCTTTTGTTCTTTTTCGTCTACCATACTTCATGGAAAGATGTTGAATATGCTTTTTACTAACTGAAATGTGAGAGAAAATATTAACCTCAGGAAGTACAAATTGTGTAAAGTCACACAGTTCCATGGAGACCAAGCAAATATAAAAATTAGTTTTTTAATTTTCTTATCCAGTACACTTTCCATCTTACTTTCTCATTCCATTTTGTTATATGGGCATTATTCAGTTTTCTTTCAAGGAAATTTCTAAATAATTTTACTACGTGTAAAACACAGTTAATCTTTTTGGGGGGTGGGAAGAAAGAGTTATAAGACTTTCTTTGCAAACAAGAAATTTTTCTTACATTTTGTCATGCAAAATAGATGTGACCTGAACTGTCAAACAGATGTCCCACTGTTCTTCCTTAATTACCTTATTTGTCTATTAGGCATTTATTGAGATCTGGGCTGAGAGAAGAATTAGTGATCTCCTTAAAGTGAGTTTTGAAGATACACAGAAAGAAAAGGAAAAGCATTATTACTGAGAGTTCTTGGAAGCAATATCTTGAATATTCTTCTGAATGTTATTTTTCTAATGTCACAGATACGGACAAACAGTTGTTTATTAGAAGCTCTGGAGTGTAGTGCAATGATTTGTTAGTTTCCATCTCCTCCAGGTTCCTGTTCAGTCCACGAACCTCTTGCTGTCAGGAATTGTCTCTTTTCCATCTGGGATTTGCTGGTTCCTACCTCAGTAACTTGGAAATAGTGGACACTCAGAGTCCTTCAGGGGCACATGCTCTGGTTCAATCACCCTGTCACTCTGAGACAGACAAGTACTAACTGCCAAATAGATGTCATCTAAATACCACATTGTGCATATTTGGGGGATACCACCTTTATTAGCTTTCTTTATATGTCTTTATTTCCACTTATTTTTGTTTATTTCTTTCTACTACTGCTTCTTTGGTTCATTAAGATGTTCAAAAATGTTGTCTTGCTTTCCCAAGCTGGTAGCATCTGAAAACCTAAAGGAACTCATGTGTCAGTCCTTCAAATGACTATTTCATTACGTGTCCAAGGTTGATCTTTTACTTATGCCCTAAATATGCACTTTAGTTTGGCACTGGAGTTTAAGCCATGCTTTCTCTGTTTTTTTATAAGATAAAGATTGAGTGCTTTACTATGTTTTATATTTCTGCCCTTCAGATTCCATCATTTGTGATAGTGTTCAGGACTCCAAATAGGGTACATTGACATAATGAATATTTTTAAGATAAAGCTGAGAAAAGCAAAAGCAGAAAAGTCACCCTCAACTCTCCCTGCTCCACCCATCTGCTCTGAAGCAGGTCACAAAGTCTAGGGAGGACTTCTTTACTTTTCTATGAAGCAGATCATGTAACTCTCATTTGTTAGAGACCCTCCATATACTTGGAGGAAAGGACCATCCTTGTTTCTGAAGATGAAGAATCACAAAGAAGAGTCAGACTTCATCAAGTGGGTCAATCCATTGATGAGACCATAATTTGGTGACATTACCAGGAAGTGATGGAAACAGGAAGAGGGACTCAGAGGCAGAAGGTCACTGGAAGTATGCCCTGAAGCGGTATCATGCCACTATCCCCTTCCTCTGTGGTTCTTTCTCTGCTTCCTGTTTGCCATAAAGTCAGCACCTTTCCTCTGCCAGGCCCTTCTGCCATGATGTTTCTGCTCTGCCATGGGCCTCAAACAATGGAGCTGGCTGACCATGGACTGAAATCTCTGTACCAGGAAGTAGTGGCCGTAGGTGGGGCTTTGGCCAGGGGAGAACGGAGAACGAGTGTATATGTAACCAGGAAGTAGGCACATATTTCCTCCTCAAATTTTTTTTTCAGGTGTTTGGTCACAGTGATAAAAAGCTGACTAACACCAATGGGTAGGAGGAAAGATGTTTCTTCCCTGCACCCTTACATTTGTAGGCCCCTGTTGCTAACCTCCCCTCACAGACCACAAGCTAGCTAATTTTGGCTTTTTGCCATTCTTCCAACATACTCTGTTTTTCTACACCTTTTGGCTTGGCTTCTGTACTCCCCAGGGTGCTTTTCCCCTTTTTTGTGTCTTCTAGGAAAATCCTACTGTTCTTTCAAGACTTTGCTTATGAAAAGGTCACTGATTCATCCTCTAACTCTATTCTCACCAAATAAATAAATAAATTGATTATTCAAGTGATAGTTCAGATTTGTTTCATATTAATTTATCACTTCTCTAAAGGTTTTAACTCTATTTTAAAAGTTGTTTTGATTTGATATTCTTGGCTAATTAATTTAATTTGAATTTTTCATATTCCAACTTAGAATCTTGCTCAGTATTTCTTTGGTGTTTTTTCAGTATCACAATGAGGATATTAATATAACATTCTTATGTAAAATCCTCCTATATAGGCTATTGGGTTAAGCAATTTATATGCCACTGGGTGAATCTGTAGTCTTTATTTTTGTGACTTTAGGTTTATACTTTCTGAAAAGTCAAAACCTAAAATGGACATTATTTTCTTTGATGAGTCTTAATATGACAGATATGTTTGTAATAGTGTCAATTTCAAGGTATACAAATATTTTTAAAAGGTACAGACAGATTATCACTATGGCAAGTAAGAAAAAACAATTCCATTGTATCAAGAAGATGGGGTGAGAGGAAAAGAGAACCATTTCACTAGCAGTTTATCTAGAAGCTTCATGACTCAGGAAGTCTCAATTTTATT
Organism: Dolichotis patagonum; assembly: GCA_004027295.1. Taxonomy (NCBI): domain Eukaryota; kingdom Metazoa; phylum Chordata; class Mammalia; order Rodentia; family Caviidae; genus Dolichotis; species Dolichotis patagonum. The sequence goes on along the minus strand of PVJX010020434.1, from coordinate 10,850 downwards.
ACAGAAGCCTGAGCTTGGACATTAGGGGCAGCACTTTCGTCTGAATCTCAGCCCCGTCACTTGGTAGCTGTGTGACAGTAAGAAAGCGATAAACTCTCTGTGCCTCAGTTTCCTCGTTTGTAAGACTGGAATTAAGAGTAGTTTGCTCATGCTCTAGCATGTGAAGCGCTTAGAACAGTGCTGGTCACATGGCTAAGTTCCATCAAGTACTATTATTTCTGTTTTGGTATTTCTTCCACTATTTTTCAAGTTGGACCAAATCCTTGCTGTCGTGCTTGAGTTTTGACTGGAAAAGGTAGAAAAGAGTGTGAGATTTTTGAAGTGCTCAACAGTGCAGCTAGCACTGCCCATTTCCTTCCCTGGCCTTTCTCCCCTGCCCCCTCACAGCCGTTTGCGGAGGCTGTCCTCTGGTGCCCTCTGGTGGTCACTGAGAACTGCTTCTGCAACTTGCTCCAAAGCATGTCAGAAATACGTCTTCACCTGCCTTTAATATAAAGTTAGTATTTCACTCTAAGCCTTTTTTGAAATATTGTTGCTAAATCCAACACATATATAGAGATTTCAAAAATTAAAATGAAAACTATTATAATTTTTATTTGAATGGTTAGAAAATAATGCATGGAGTTATCAAATGTGTTAACTGTAAATTTTTTTTATTGATATGTTTAAAAATGAGGTAAGTACTACCGGGGGTATAGCTCAGTGGCCAGTGCCTGTCTGGCAAGCATGAGGTCCTGAGTTCGATTCCCAGTACCAAAAACAAAAAAAGCAATCTAAAAATGAGATAAGTTATAGCCAAATACATGAGGATGAATGGAGATCTTTTTGTTAACAATTTAAACATTCATTTTAGAAAAAAAAATCTTTATGATCTCTAGTATAAAGATTTTTACATTACAATTTTGTGACTTTGGACAAATGTTTTCCCAAATTGAGACAATATTTTTAGTTCTTGAGATTGTAACTTAAACATATGTATAGTCTTTAATGCTGCAGCTTCTGTGATTTTCATGATCAAATCTGAAAATGCCTAAATCCTATTTCTTTGGGAATCTCATATGGAGATATTTATTTTCAAGGGAAATCCCAAAAAACTCTTCTTTGCCAACCTTTGCAAACTTCCATAATTCTGGAATATAGATTGATGAAGGCAACTCATCTCTGCTGGGTGAGTTGTTATGTAATTCTCAGCACCAAAAAAGCAACATCAGAAGATCAGTGACTATTTATTTACACATTTGTTATCGTTTGTGCTGGAGAAGAAAGAATGAGGCTGACTCTGAAACTCAGCCTGCAGGAAGCCCCATCGCTCTCTCCACACTTCTGCTGTCATCCCCATTGTAGGCGGAACATTATTCAAACCACAGGCTCCAAACTCCCAGGTAACTGAAGCCAGTGGGAAGCTCTGTGTGATATCAAGGATGCTCTTTATCAACTTTTTTGTTGTGATGGGAAGAAGTGAACCAACTTTACTTTTATCTTACCCCGTTCTAACATTACCCAGGAGGTGAATGCTTCATTGGTGTGCCTTGGTGAAACTGATATATCCTGACTTTGTGGTCATAAATTTTCCATGATAAGAAAAAAGTAAGTATTCTTCATCTATCCTCATCAACCATACAGTCTTAAATGTGCTTTTATTAAAAGTATATTTAAAATTCTGCTTGTAGGAGTCACTACATGGAAAAACATCACTTGATTTTCCTTACTAGGCTCTGGAAAGACTGAAGCCCGTCTGGCATCAAACAGAGAATCAAACTTCACAGTGCTGTGCTGAACCGGGGTCAGTCTCACAGAGCTATTCAGCATTCAGTCCCAGCGCTCTTTTGTATTAGAAAGACTCAGGCAAGATAAGAAAATGCAGCATCTTTATCTTTTTTCCTCCACAAGTAGTTGGTTTTCAAAGAGCAGAGTAGTGGTGTGTGTACTGTGGAGTTCATTAACAAGTTTGTTTTACATTTTGACACAGGATTAAACAGTGTATTAAACCTATTTTTTGTTTTGTAAAGTATTCCTGTAACATCTTATTTGGGTTCAGGGTCTGTTTTACAGGGAAGAAGCAAATTTGAACAAAATACAGAAGATTTACGTGAAACACATGTTTAGAACAATCATAAACTTGAATTGTGACTTCTGTTGCCTCGTTTTGTGTGCTGAATGGTCTGTTTTGGAGGTGTTTATTCTAAATTCCATGAATGCAAAAAATCTAAGGCAAAAAATTGACACTTAGCTAGCTGAAACAGGAAAAATATCATTCACAACTGTTGCTAAAGCATTTTAAACCAATGCAACATTTTGTAGTACCTTCTGTGATTTAAAATTTACAAATACTTTGCGCATCAGTTATTTCAAGGAAATCTTCATTCTAGTATTAGAGATATGATATGCTAAACATTTCATTTTCTCACCTCAGAACCATTGTAATCATCTCATAATTGGGAATTAACGTACTAGGAAAATTCTACCTGATATTACTGCAAGCATATATGAAGTCGATTATTGGAAAGGAACTAATACAATGAATTGAATTTTTCATTTAAAGTTTATTGACATTTTGGGCTGCTGGCTTTTTGTTGTAAGGGGCTATTGTGTGCATTGTAAGATATTTAGGAGCACTCTTGTCTCCTACTCACTATAAACATGCTTTCTCCCATTCTAACAACAAAAACATCTCCAAACATTGCCTAGTAACTCCGAGGGACTAAATTCCTGCTTCCTGACACAGAGATTATCTTAAAGCAATAATTTGCTTCTCTTCCAATATCTCCAGTCAGAACTTTGTCATTTTGCATATCTTTCAAACTCAAACATAGGATATATGGTCACCAACTACATATTTCCATTAATTTTCAATTTTTCTGCTCTTCCTCCTTGAACCTGTAACATACTTCCTCATAAATATGTGTGCAGTGCAGCTAAATTTTTACCGTATGGTGGTTTTCTGGGGAGAGGAGCAAGGGATGAATGAGGCAAGATAAAGGCCTTGGGTTGGAGAATCCAGCAGACCAATGTTTGCATTCTGATTCCTCTCGCTGAGCCTAAGTTAGTTCATTCTTTAAAAAATGATCACACCCACTTCATAAGTGTCGTATGAAGTGGGGGCAGAAAGCTGTGTTACAGAAAAGTGTGCTGCTGTTCCTCTTTCATCATAAGTATCATAGCCTACATTCCTTTGGCGAAAAGCAGGTTAACAAGTAAAAACAAAACCAAGTTTATTTGATCAGTGTTTTGTGTTGACCTATGAGTCTTCAGAAATGAAAACTCAAAGATGTAAGAAACATAGTCCTTTTTTGTGCTTTGGTGCCATGAAGCATGGATAGCCACATAGACGTACGACTGGGCAGCACAGACAGTCATGGATATGTGATTGGTCTGATTTAATGGTTACAGATGGAGGAAAAAACCCAGCAAGGTCCATCTGCTGAGACTCTTCAGGTCCTCTCCGTGTAGCATTTCCTTCCCATCCTGGGTATGGGCAGGACCCTTCCCGAGTGAGGGGCTTCAGGGGACAAAAGAAAAGGAAGAAAACGACCTTTCTAGGTCCATGCTGGCTTTTGCAAAATGGGCTGTAGTTTCTATGAGCTGCCTTGGGAAAGAGAAATTCTAGTGTTTGTGACTTGCTTTGGGAGGAGAGTGAAGGACGTGAGGCAGGAGAGAAGGAGGTTGGAGAGATGTTGCTTCTTAGAGCCTTCCAGCATCTTCTGGGTGAAGCATGCAGCGTGCCAATGTGTCATGCTTTGGGGTGTTGTATTCTAGGCCCTGAAATGTAGACTTGCAAAAGGACCTGAATGGAAATGAAACCTTTGCAGGCCATTTTCTTCATGGCAGATGTTGGTAAGTGCTAACTTGGTTACCTACCTACAGTCTCATTTTCCATATGAAAAACCCATTGTGCTGAAAGCCTGACTAACTGTCCAAGGCTTGTAGGTAGTAAGTACTGAGTCATCTGTGCTTTTAAGGAACCAAAAGCACTTTCACAGTATCCAGGTCATGCTAATTCCTCAAATATTATCTATCTGTTTGTCTTCAGGAGGGCCAATGTGTATACTGTTAAAAATTTACTCCTTCGAAAGACAAATCTGGGAAGGTTTTAAGTCTGCCTATAATAAATTAGAATAATCTTCATAGTCTAGTTTCTTCTTCTTGGTAGGGTTCATATCAGTATTAAATCCATCCACTGGGAGATTTACTCTGAAAGGGGTTAGTTAGCTAAGCATGCCTGCTACAATGTGCTTGCTTCTGTATTCCCTGGTTGCTTTTTTTTTAAAACCCTGGACACATGTACATTCATGCTCTATGGGTCCCTGGCATAATCCTCCAGTACCTTGAGCCATTGAAAATGGACTTTTGCCACCAAGTTGGCTGTAAAAGAAATAAGTAAAGGTAAGAGCTAGAGTTACGCTGGGAGCAGTGGTGCACATTTATAATCTCACCTCAGTAGTTCCTAGGGACTGTGCATGCATCCCTCAAACCACTGAAATACCCTGACTGCAGCAAGTTTGAACAGGACACCTAGGACTGCATGGTTGGCCCCTAATGCTGGGTCCCTGTGCACCAGACTAGGTAGGAGGCCACTGGCTGCTAGCGCACCTCTGCTGTGAGCCCGGACCGCCTCAGAGGGAGCAGATGAGTGCTCCGGGCTGCGATGTGCAAGACGGTTGTCTGGTGGTTGTCACACTGCAAAGAGGAAACAGGAACTTCCAACAATGCTGTCTAGAGTTTTTTTCCCCTTTTTCACAGTTATAGCAATAAATATGATAGTAACTTTTAGAAATACTTGTTTTCATTTTAAGTTGCTCTTTGTAATTAATCCAGTTTTTATGATATTGTTTCTGTGGGACATCATTTGTAGTCATATACTCATCATAGAGAATGAAAGGCCAAGCCACAAAAAGGTAGAAGTCCCCAATAGATGGAAACATGTTGGATCAGGAATTGTTCAATGATTTTCTAATATTAGGTTCAAACTGTTCATAGATTAATATTTTTAATATATGCAAAACAATTATGTTGTCACTTACATCAGTAACTGGGGAAACCAGAATCAAATAAAGATGGAGGACACATCAATCAAGAAAGGGAAATGTGTGAAAAATTGAGGGGAGGGTGTTACAAAAACTCATTTCTATCTACTGTGAAGAAGACAAATAAAATCCAGGCTCACCTTGCCAGAAACAGGATTTCAAATTTTTAAAGAACATCACTTCCTAAATGTAAATTACGCTTTTCTGTGTATATATGCTTATTTTTCTATAGATGCTAATATTTATTGTCTGATTTTGGCTACCGTTTATATTTAGATTTTAGTGACGGTGACTCTAGTCACCAAATTTCAAAAGTTCTGAAAGAATTGTCTTCATTTCAAAGGCAACCTATTGCTATAAATGGTATTTTCTGGCAAAGTATAAAAGACATTTCTTTCCAATAAAGTATGTCATCTGATTTGTTAGCAGGTGTTGGAAATCAGCCACAAAGCCAAGCAGGTCAGTGTTTACAATCTTGCTTATTTCACATCTGTGATTCTGAAGTCACTTGTGATCACTCATAAAGGGAGGCAACACATTTCTGCTCACAAAGATAGCCATAGACTAACAAGGACACGGCCGAGACAGAAGTAAGTGCGAATGTTCTGTTTTTTGTCTCCATTCTAACAGGAGTGCAACTTCTCAAGGGGTGAGGAGAAGCTGCCAGGGAAAAACGCCCTGAATGTCCTGTGGCGGTTCAGCAGCACTCTGAGAGCTGATTACCAGCTTGACTGGACAGCCCCGGGCACCCTCGGCGAGCAGAGCAGCGCTGGCCGCAGCTCTCAGGCAAGAGAAGTGGTTTCTTCCAAAAGCAAACAACCTTCGACCCACGGTCTTCATCTGGGCCCATCAGGTCAGCCGTTGTTTTACAGAACATCAGCAATTGTCTTTCTCCTTGTGTCAGAAGCCTCTTGAAACATTATACAAGGATAATTAAGTGGTGAATAAGGGTCAATGTGGACAAATAAATCAAACTGATAGTTTGAACACAGACTGATTGAGCAAAAACAAGGAATTCTGCCATGCCTGTTACTGCAGTGCTTGATGTTAACTGACTTTGTTAACATTACATCCAAAGGCAGCAAGTGGGAATGCTTTGTGTGGGATCAAAAGCTGAGCAAAGAGACATGGGATTTAATTGTTCAGCTTTATTTTTGAAATAAAGACACGCAGTGCCTCCATTTAGTTGACTTTAATGGAGCACAAAACCAAACCCATTCTTTAGCATGCTAATTGACTTAGAAGATGCTTTCCTCTTGTATAACAGAGATACAAGAAATATCGGTGGAATCATCAGACTTTGGAGAATTTCAGAGTTAAAAATAGGCAAGGAAGTTAAGTGCCTGTATCTGATGAGACAAATATACTGGTAAATACACCACAACTATGTTATAATCTTACATTCATATTTTAAATCATATATCACAAACCTAGTGATGACATTGATATAATAAGAAACTGTTGAAATAAAAATTATTGGCTTATAGAGGATATTTTGTTAGGCAAAAAAAGTATCCTTGAGTTCCTAAACTGAAGAGAGAGGGGGAAAAAGGAGAACCCTTTAAAAGACTTCTAGTGTCTATAGATTGATTTTAAGACAAAATTTTATTTTATTTCTTGTTTGGTAAAATTTTTTGTTAGAAAAGAAATACAAAGAATAAATATTTGGTAAGAATACAGAGGAGTCTTTTTTTTATTACAAATATGCATCTTGGTTATTTTATTTGGGTATTGGAATTCACATTTTCCCAGCAGTCAAAATTTCACTTAACTAATCACCTCTAATTTGCAGAAATAAATGTATGTTTACATTCTTAATTTATGTTATGTTAATACAGTCATTCTTTTATGGCCTTGCACTGATGTACCATGATGGCATTTGTGTTAGTGTGACACTACATTTAATAATCTGTCCCAGATTCTTCACACATGAATAGTATCAGTCCTTTAAATAGTGATTTTTAATAGTCTCACGGGTAAAGTAAAAGATACTAAGTTTAAAACATAAACTTACTAAAAATATTTCTCATTTGACTTACCATTTCATACAGTCATCAAACAATGGATTTTATCATAAAAACCAGTATTTTACAACTGCATTCCATAAAAAAGAGCCTAAAAGGAGAAATGAGAAATTAACTATTTTTACCTGTCTGTGCATTTTATATTCGAATGGCCAGAAGAAGTTTGTAATATGGCAAGTTTTGATTGCAAACAGTAATTTATGACTTTAAAGGCTTCTAAATGACATTTGTTTGAAAACATTAATTACACATCCATTCCCGTATCTGGGCATCTGTCTTTGTTTTAAAAAAAAATTTAAATACAAGCATAAATCCCCATATGCTTAGATTAATGAAGATAACAGTATCTGTTATTAATGTTTGAACCTTGTTAATATGAGGAATAAATTATGTGGGGGGAGGCGGCTCCTGGTTCTTTTCTTCCCCCATAAATAATTTCACATAAAGAATCTAAGAGAAGCTCCTCTCCGCGCCGCCTCCTCTGAGAAAGTGGGCTGGGAAAGGTGTAATGGATTGTGCAGGGAGACGAAGGCCAGCGCACACCATATCCAATCAGCCTTTTTCTGAAAGGTCAGGACATTCTGTCTGGGTCCATTTGTGTTTGTGATTCTGCCGTTTCCCTATTCAGACACACAATGTAACTGTCAGTCTCAACAAGAGTTCCTGGACCCACTGGCTCCACAGCTCTCGGGGTAACATACAATATTTCACAGCCACAAAACAATCCAGCGTCTGCGTGGGCGAACCATATGATGGCCACGGGGAGCAATATGGTCACACCCTACTGAGCACTCCTAAGGGGCTCTGTAAAGGCTCCATCGGCAAAAGGGCCGGCCAGGGCTTGGCTCTTCTGTGCTGTGGCCTACTTGCCAAATAGCATTTTAATGTTGCAGTTTTTATCAGCAGAAGTCAAATGCAAATGTTCCTCCCTCTGCTCCGAGTTGGGAGAGAAAGACAGCTTTACTGCTATGCAAAGCATTTGCAAGCATGGAATTAGGAGGGTGATGGATATTAGAAATAATTTAGCACATTAATGATGGCGTTGTTGGATTTCCCCTGTGTGTGTTTTGCTGTATTATTTATTTCTCTTCCCAAACAAAACCAGACACCAGCTCAGATTTACAAGGGCAAAGGATGGGTTCTGACAGTCGAGGGGGACCAGAGAACCACTACTCTAACATAATTTTTAACCAACGGGCTCTGAACTGAGATCTGGAGGATTAATGCACATGGTGCGGTTTCAAAGGATTTGGCCTGGATGCTACCTTTGGAGCAGTTGATTGATTTAAGTTACAGTCCAATCTGCCACTTCACTCAGAGGAAAACTGGATAAACTATTTACACAAAGTGAGACTAAGGGAAAGAAATAACAAAGAAAAGAAAAAATTACCTTTGTAGGCATGTAAGCTGCTTCCCGTCTATCTGATATTTATTCTTACTGTTACATTTCCACTTCTCTTTCTTTCCCCAGGTTTTATCGTGAATTACTTTTTACAGTGTAATTCTTTGAAGATTTAAAAATCCTTGAATTTTTCTAGCAGCAAATGTGTTGTAATGTATTTCCAAGAAATATGTATATTCTCAGCATTTCACTCATTCCGCTGAAGATTTCACGTTAATAACACTAAATCACCAGATACATAATTTATGTATTATGTATACATTATTTAATATTAAATAATATACATTATTTAATCATGCTAAATTTGAATCATGCTTGAAAACTGTATTTCAAGGGAGACTGTCACTCAGTGGTAAAATGCTTACCTGGCAAGCACAGGCCCCAGATTTATCAACTGTGCGACAGAGACAGAGAGACCAGTAGACAACAGAAAGACTTATTTATGTGAATAATACATAGTGTAATGTGCCTATTTGTATGAGAACATGACGATTACAGGAATTTCTGTCTAGTTGATTTCACCTGTGGCAGTATGAGGGGTGGGTCAGACTTTAGAACCTTAAATTATTTACCTTTAACATTAAAGTACATTTTTGCTCCAGTAGCGTAGAGTAGTGTAGTTTTCTGATATCCAGTGTTATGGGAATTTATCATGTGTACTGTATTTTAATCAAGTGAAAACACAGTGCTAGTACTTGCCTTTGGAGAGGCTCTAGCAAATCTAATTTCTCTAATATTTTTCTGTTCTGAAATTTTATTTGATGTTGTACTACAATGAATACAACCATCATTGGTTTTTTTTTTTTTTTTGGTACCAGGAATTGAACTCAGGACCTTGTGGTTGCCAGGTAGGCACTTGTGCCACTGAGCCATATCTTCAGCCCTTACTTTTAGTATTGATAGAAAGAAACAGTATCAATCAGTCAATCAATCAATCAAAGTTTTTACCTAAATTGACAACTCAATACTTGGTAGAGAGTATATCAGTAAAACATATAGAAAGACCAAAAGAAAAAGCAAAATTAGATATGAAATCTGCAGTTGATTGTTAAGGGGAAGTCAAACATCTCACTTCCCTGTGACAACTAATGTTTTTGTCATCTCAGTTGAAGCAGAACACCATCTTTGTGTGGGTCAGTTACACCCTTGCTTAACCCAGGGCTAAATATCTGAAGCATCTCAAGGGATCAGGCCCGAGTAGTGTAGGTGCAAGACAGGAGGTTGGGCTGGGGACCGTGCTGATCCTGGCACCTATTCTGGCTGAATGTAGCCTGTTTCCAGGTTAGAAATGACTAGTATTTTTGAAAACATGTTTTTCTTTTCACAAAGAAATTATATGTTCTACTATACTATTGTAGTAATACTGATGAACTGTATCTGCAAGCCCCTTTCAAATGCAAAATGCCATTGTCTGATCTGGAGTAGAACAGATATGACTCTTCCGAATTTTTCATGAGATCATTCATTTTATTAGGTCTTGGACTGAGCTACAAGTTATATAGCAAGATGAAGAGTTGACAAAAACTTTAGTAAGTATTTCCAAGTTTAGAGGAATGTTTCCTTTTTTCCAGTGGCAGTAGAAAAGCTGAACTGTCAACAGCTCGTGTGGTGTGGTGTGGTGTGGTGTGGTGTGGTCTGTGTGTGCGTGCTAACAACTGAATCTAGAGCCTTATGTGTGCTAATCACACGCTCTGCCAGCCTCTTAGAGATCTTCACTTGCAATTTCCCAGGTTGTTGAAGGTATGCACACTGACTTATAAATCTGTGTAATATCATGATGGGTTTGTGGTGTGTTTCTCCAAAATATGGCATATTGGCTTTCAAGTTTTCAGCAGAAACAGGCAGCCCATGCTTTCCTTCCCTCAGCCTTCTTCTCTGAAGCACATCAGGAGACGATCATTTAAAGGTGCCTTCCTTATATCTTAGGCAAAAGAGTTGAAGACAGAGAGATACCAGGGAGACTCTGAACAAACAAGACTTGGTGAATGGCTTCCATTTTAGTATAGTTAGATTTTACTCTTTTTGTCCTCCAGTTGTATTTTTCATGACTGTGGACTTTTCATTAAAATTAGCATGAAAAACGAACAAGCAGACTGGCCTGTTTCTTTGGGTTCTTGTTTTCTTATGCATGTTCTCATGCCCTGTAAATTCATATCAAATAAATCTCCAAGTTTTTCTCTTGCTAACCTGTTTTTTGGCATAGTGGGTTTAGTCACGAACCCAGTCAGTAAGTTAGGTGCTTATGCACTGAGCTAAAGCCCCAGCCCAGGAGCCCAGAGATGGCAGAAGAGAAGACATCTTTCTGTCCACTGCATCTCTTTTCTGCAGTTCCCTTCATTCGTCACTGCACCCGTGCTCCTTGCAGTTGGACGTGAATATGCTCTCCTGGCTAGGAGATGA
>PVJX010020433.1:0-33362 GCA_004027295.1 Dolichotis patagonum | reverse complement strand
GGAAAGAGCTGTTTGAGAGCATTGTGATTACCAGGGTCAGCAGGTATCCTATCTGAGCCCTGCAAGAAGTAGCAACCTCAGAGTGGCCACCAGGGTGAGGACTAGCCAGCATCCATCTGCTCCTTTATTCTTTCCTTGCTGAGCAGGCCCTGCCCTGGGCCACAGCAGAGACCCAGGTACTGAAGACACCCAACATTTACCATCAGGAAGGGAGAGGCCACAGAGGGCCTGGAAAAGATGTAGGGGAGAGGCTGAGGGAGAAAAGTGTGGGGATAACATGCCAACATACATATGGTGTCCTTTTTGGGGATGAGGGCGGGGAACATTCAGAGAATCTGGGGGCTGAAGCCCAGGCTCCGTTCTGTGGAGAATCTGGATGCAAAGTCCTCAGGACCAGATCACTGGAAAGCAAGAGGTCTTGGGGAACCAGATGCCTCTAAGGATGTTACACACACTGCCCCATGTTATCTGATGCTTCCTCTGGGTGTGTAGGACAGAGGACCTGGCTGGAGGCCCAGGATGTGGCCCTGAAAAGGAGACATCCCCACCCAGGCCTTCAGGCACATGGATGTCTCCTACCAGGCCAGCCTCCTGGTCTTAACAGGAGCTGTCTACAATGGCACCACTAAGGCCCCAGCACACCTCTACCATGCATGTGCCATATCTGCCCACCCAGACATCTGGGGCCTGAGAGAAGGCCATGGAGAAGGCCAAGCCCCTCCTGTGACCAATAAGATTAGGGCATGTGTGCGACTCACAAAATGCTCCAAAAACCAGCAAGCACTTCTTCTGGTTTGTACAGGCCTGTAAGTCTCAAGTCATGTTCAAATACTATCTGCAGAGTTTTCACAGCAAAGCCAGACGTGTCTTAACGGCTTTTTACCATTTACTCAGTAACATGCACAACAGATGCTTGGGAGGGGAACTGCAGTCACCCAGTTCACAGGTGAAGACACTGAGGCACAGGAAGAGTTGTGTAACATCCCCAAAGTCCCATGGCTAGGAAGGAACCTAGCCTCGTATCAGCCTCCTGGTCATTTAAACCACACATTTCTATTTTAAGGTTTAGTGTTCCTTTCTCATGAAGTTAGTTTTGGTTGTGCAGGTCTGGGGTGAGTGGACTGGCACCTGCTGGGAGCCTGGGCCTCTAAGCTCAGGGTTGTGAGGTAGCCAAGCCTCGGGTCTCTGGCATTTCCCTGTGGATGGCGCTCCTGAACATCACTACTGTTCCATAGAGGGAAGCTTGTGTAGCGTCTCTGGTCCCCAGGAAAGAGGAAAGAAAAGACCCAAGGCCAGTGCTGCCTCCTTCTGCCCCTACCAGCAGGTGGCTCCAAGGCCTCCTTCTCCAGGGTCCCAGTTTGGGTCTTCAGTCTCTGTAGATCTTTCTCCCTCCCATCCATGGTGCTATGCGTCTAATTCCCATTCCCAGCTGAGCACATGAAGCCCAGAGGGGAAGGTGTCCCCCAGAGAGGGTAGAGCCTGGATCTGACTGCCCTGCAGACCCCACATCGAAATCCTAATCACTGGGCCATTTGGCCACCTAACCATGCCAAGGACACCAGACTCTGTGGCATCTGTTTGTCCAGAACTCAGTCCCTTCTTCCTGCAGCTTCCCACCGTTGGATGCCCATCTGGGCCTCACATCAGACTTCTATGGAAGTGAACACCTGGACCTCCATGCCACTGGGCCCAAGGGAAAACCATCCCTCCACTGGGGCTCCCAAAGTAAGAGACCATGGCTTACAGGGAAATGAAAACTTCTGAGGATTTGGCCTGGGGTCCTCTGTACCCACTGAAATGGGGGCACACAAATGGGCCTTGTGAAGTCCCACACCCAGTTCTGGACATACCCTCTTTCACTAAGGAAGCTTCATGAATGTCAGTTCTGGAGCCTTCACAGCTGCAGGCAGGCCTCAGTTTCTCTGTCTGTAAAAGCAGGGGAGAGAGAGACTGGCTGGAGATCTCTGACAGACCCACCAAGCCAGTGACCCCCACATTTGCCCGGCCATTTGGAGCACTGGCATCTGGATTTGGCCAGGCACAAATCCTTACCTCCACACCAGCAGCACCCACAGGCAGCCACTGGTCACTGAGCAGAGTGTGGCCCAGAGCCAAGGAGCTTTCCAGGAGGAGACACAGCACCATAGCCCTGTGGTACCCAGATAGTGAGGTCTTATCTTCCAGAGTCCATCTGTCTGTCCATCTTAGTCTTGCAGTCAAGACCTCTTCTCTGCTATGTCTGTGTCCACACAGACAGCAATGTCCTGCCACCCCATCAGGCCCCAGACACCCAGGAGGGACTGACGTCTATACAGGGCATTCCCATCCCTGATCCAGCCCATCTCCACATGTGACCACAGGGGCCCCAGGTTGGCCAGGAGCCCAAGTAGGCCCAGCTCTCCTTCTTTCCCATGGGGAAGGTGGGTCAGGGCAAGGTCACAGAAGTACTGTCCACACAGAAGGTATTGGCTTCACCATGCCAGGCTGGGCTGGGTCTCAGACATGGGAAATGGATGCATCCCTGTCACCAAGGAGTACACTGCCATTGTAAATTCAGATGCAACTGTGACTTCCCAGTCTGATCCTCAGTTCCCACCAACTCTGAGTGGACCCATGTTGGAGGCCTAAGACACTGTAGACATTTCAAGCCTTGTCCCCTGTCCCACTGCCTGGGTAGACCCTGTCACCACGCCCAGGGTAACAGGGAGCTAGCTTCCTGGTACAGGGCTGTGGTGGGGGCGGCAAGATCAACTTTCCTTGTGACAGAGGCTGAAGCTCTTCTGTGGGCTTCTGTGCCATTTGCACACCCACGGGCAGCCGCAGGGACACTTCCTGCCCCCCAACCCCCACATGCCTGTGGGTGATTACTGGAGCCCAGCCAGGCACAGTCATGTGTCCCAGGGGCCCCCAGCATTCTTGCCTTTGTTTCCGATGATGCAGAGTCCTCTGGGAGCCAGGAGGGGACCAGGGAGTCTCTTAGAATCCCCACTGCAATGGCAGGACCCTGATTTCCCACCTCTGCTCCAGGAAGCTGGGTGCTGTGACAGAAGTGACAGGAGGGTGTCAGGGTCATCCCACAGAAGGGGCAGGAGGAAGCAGGGTCACAGTGGGCTCTTGCCACACACGATGAGCCGGCAGCTTGGGCTCAGTACCAGGGCCTGGCAATGGCAGGGGCAGCAAGGCTGGCCTCATGTCCACAGGCCTCGGCTGGTTGGCCACCACTGCTTGAGGGACCACACGGCAGGGGTTTTCCTGTCACTGCAGAGATGGAGGTGGGAGGCCTTGTCCTGCCGACTCCCCGAGGAGAGATAAGGATAACACGTTAGATGGGGGTCCAAACCGCCCGCATGCCTCCCCTCAGCCCTCCATGGTTAAGGGCAGCAACAACTGTGCCCTATTTATATCATCCGGCCTCACCCCAGGGGCCGCGTCCACGGAGGCCGTGCAGAATTCCACTGAGGTCCGTTTACATTTAAAATAAATGTTTCCTTAACTCGCATCTGATCCCTGGCAGGGAGTTCAGGAATCAGGGAGCACACATTCTACCAGGCACTCCGGGATCAGGGCACACCCACGCCTTGGATGGCTGCAGCACCTGCTCCTGCCAGCAAAGAGTCCCCCCAAGGAGGCACCCCAGAGACAGCGCCGGCCTGCACCTCCTCAACAAACACCTTCAAAGCAGATCAGGCCACTGCCTCTCTCCAGCACCCCAGCCTCAGGGGTGAGGGGTTCTTCTCTGAAGGCCACTAAGCGCCCACTCAGAGGAGGGAAGGTCACCACCTGGAGCTGAGGGCAAAACAAGAGCCAGGATTTGATAGGGAAGAGGCACCTGGGATCTGCTGGAGCTATCCCGTCCCGTACCAGCTCAGCCTCCATGCAGTGCTGGCAAGGACTGGGGGATTCAAGCCAGGTGAGGAAGACAGGCTGAGCTGCCACATGGTCAGTCATGCATGTTCCAGTCATCTCCCTGGGCCCTTGCCATAGCCAGGATTACAGATGGGTAGGTGGAGGCACACGGCTCATTCCAGGCCACAGTGTGGCAGGCAGCAAAGTGAGGCACACATGGCCACCAGGCCAGGTCTATGCACCTCCATCCACTCCAACCTCAGCCAGTCCCACCCAGCCAGGAAAGAGATATGGCCAGGACCACACCAGATGACCAGAGGGGCAGGCCAGCCAGGCCAAAAATGCTGGGCACAGGCCAGAGGGTTTCTAAACATGGGCAGGCCATTCCCAAGGGGGTAGGGGCCTCTAGATGGGATAGAGCCTGTGCTGAACCCCAGGGCCCCTCCTAGGGTCAAACGTGGGACCTGCCTGCTGTTACCCTCTTCCCAGGGCAGGGACTGTGTCTACAGTGCTCCATGTGACCCTTCCCCCATGGGCCAGGCTCAGCAGGAAGCCAGCCTCTGGGGGATCTGGGGAGATCTGGGGAGCAGCCAGTTAGGATCATGGCCACCTACCTCTGGGCTGGACACTGGGCTGTTAGGTCTGTCCATAGAACCAGGAGGCCCAAAGGCCAAATGCAAGCAGATATTACAGGAGTGCATAGGTGATCAGGGCTGGGGACTGTGGGGTGCCCACCTGTCCCAGCCTATCTGTCACTATGGCCAGCATGCAGGCTGCAGACTGTGGCTGGACCCTACAGTCTGCTTCCCGTGCCCCCCAACCCCAGGTGATAGGCACTGCTGCCTGCCTCTAAAGAGCATCCAGATGGTATCTGCTCTGGAGAAACCTGGTGGCTCTGCCAGCCAGGACCTAGAGCAGAGTGGCAGGAGGGACCTGGCAGCCTCTGGACCCTGGTCCTCTGGGGTGACTCTGAGCAGCTCAGGGAGCCTCCACCCCACGGAGCTGGATGCTCATTACCTGATCCCACACTGAGGAATCCCGCAGGGCTCCCCAGGCCTGGGACTCTGCAGTCCCACAGGCTTTTCCTTCTCTTCTCGGGCCTTGGGGGTGGGTGAGAAGGACAGATTGCGGTGCTGAGCACCCTTTGGCTACCTGGCTCTGGGCCAAGGGCTCTTTGTCATGGAGTTTCCCAGGTCCTGGGATGGATGGTCATTGTGCCCGTTTCACAGAGAAGAAAATAGAGGCTCAGGCACTAAAATAGGCACCTACCAGGGGCAAAGCTGGGTTCAAACAACTTCCTAATGTCAGGCTAAGCTTTTCTTCTCTGGTAGTAGAGATTGAAGCCAGTGTCTTCACACTGGGCTACATCCCCAACCATTTTTATTTTTTGAGACAGAGTCTTGATAAGTCACTAAGTAGCCCAGGCCGGGCTCAAATTTGCCATCCTCCTGCCTCAGCCTTCCAGGTTACTAAGGGTATGGGCATACACCTCCATGACTGGCCCAGGTGGAGCTTTTAAACAGAGGAGGGTGTTGGCTTAAGATAGGCCACACAGGACCCCACATGTGGAGAGAACCCTGTCATCCTCAGCATTCTCGGCAGCTGAGGGGCAGCTCACTGAGACATTTCCAAGCCTAGCAAACTAGGTGTCAACTATGTATCCCACGGAGTGTTGAGGTTTGCTGGGGACACAGTCAGACTGAGCCTCCATTGTCAAAGAGCTCACAGCCTAGTGTCGGAGATGGAGGAGAAAGGAACTCCAATGCAGGGTGTCTGGACTATAAAACTGGGGAAGGAGGGCTGGGGTTTAGCTCAGTGGCACAAGTGCCTGCCTGGCAAGTATGAGTTCAATCCCTGGTACCAAAAACAAACAACCAAAAAAATAAACTTCCCTTTCTTTTGGGCCCAGGGTTTACCTCAGTGGCATAAGCACATGCCTGGCAAGTGCAAGGTCATGAGTTCGATCCCTGGTACCCCCCCGCCGCCAAAAAAAAACCTGGGGAAAGAGGGACATGACATTTGTGGGATTGGAAGGCTTCAGAGACAGCTTGATCCAGGAGGTACCACCAACACAGGGTTTTGGAGATCAAATAGATTTCCAATGAGGAAAATAATTGCAGGTGGTAAGACTATATGTGCAAGTGTGTCATCCAAAAGAATGCACTGAATCCCAAGCATCGAGAGTGGGGTGACTTCTCGGGGGTCTCGTGTACCAGCAGAGAAGGTGGAAAGAATCTCCATGGGCCATGACAGTAACAGGGTCCCACTCTCCCCATTTAGCAAACAGTTCCTCCTGAAGCCCCCTCCATCTGTTTCTGAACATCCCCCTAAATGTCACTGGCTGGGGACCAGAGGTGGTGCCAGGCAGGCACCCACCCAGCGGACAAGAGTTCCTCCAGCCAAGACACCAGGCACTTCCTGACTTGGCGCAGCTCTGGGGGGCCGGGGGCAGCATTCCAGCTGGCATTCCAACTCCTCCTCGACACTTTGTCCATTTCCTGCCCTGGCTGCAAATTTCAACCATTTCCTTCTCGGCCACCTCCGGCCTCTGCCCGCTGCCTGGCCGAGTGCTGACCTTGGGGGACAGAGGATGGTCTTGTCCCCTGCCAGCTCCAAGTTTGGAACTGGTCCTGCCCTCAACCTAACACTCTGTCAGGATGCCCCAAGGATGTGTAAAGAAAGAGATGGCTGAGCTACAGAGGTGGGGTGGGGGCAGTGCAGCCTCCTGGCTGTCTCCCGGTGCTCACCTAGCCCAGTGCAAACATGCAGCACTTACTGTGTGCCCTGACTGGGCAGTCTTGCTGGCCCCAAGCTGAGGCAAGAGGAAGCCAGGTCCCTGGGGCAGAAGCCATAAACCTGGATGTGCTTCTGTTCCCCTCAATTGGCCAGTGCCCAGCCCAGCCTATGGGTGCAGGGAAGGACCTTTCTCTGATGTTACATGAGGCAATTCTCCTCCCCAGGCAGGTGGGAGCCTAGCTGAATACTGTCCCCCAGGAGATGGACCCGAGCTCTACCCTCCTTCATTATAGGCATGACCCCTGATGAGTTCCAGGGGCTCTCAGGGTTGTTTCCTGTCTGAGGACACTGCCTGTCTGCCCTGAGATGGCGGTCCTGGGGGAAGGGTCTGTGGGTTAAACCTCAAGCTAGAGTTCAGACAGAGATCCCAAAAGGGTCAGGGAGATGAGGTTTCGACCTCAGAACACGGTGCTACTGCTCTTCATCGAGTGTGTCTGGGATTTGAACCCTTTACCAACAAACAATGACCTTGATTATGACCTTGTCCCCACCCAGGGTCATCATGATACCCATTCGCTGTGATCCAAGCAAGACACCTGGCACCTGAGGACAGACAGGGTGCAGGAGACTGAAATCACCTGAAGAGCTTCCATGGCAGTGTGCCCAGTGACCCCTTCTTTCTGCCCTGCCTGGTCATGACCTTCCTGCCATAGTGAGGGCTCAGGAAGGAAGGGAAGGCCCCACACAGAGAAGCAGGAGAACACAGAGTGCAATGTGGGCCGACACACATAAAGGACATTTCATCGTGGTCACGCCGGCCTGGGCACCCTCCAGCAGGAGCCGTGAACCCAGATGGTCAGCAAGCAGACAGTTTTCCATGCTGGGCACAGAGTCCAGCCAGCCAGCTTGTTAATAACAAGTCGGCAAGGCTCACCCAGCGTGGCTCAGCATGAAGAGGTCAGTACCCAACACATTCTCACTTGGTAATTTAATGGCCAGAGCATCCATGTAATATTTATGCATATGGGGGGGTTAATATGTCATTGAAGGTTCCTCCTAACCCCACCCCAGGCTCTCCCCACAAGGAAGAATCCTGAGAAAATGTCATTTCACAGTTTCCCATAAAGCCAGGTGCAGGGCAGCTGTGGTATGCGTAGCAGGAGCGATTGCTTAGGAACGTCCTCTCGTCCTCAACCCGACCGCAGCCGAGATGAGTGTGAGCCGTGTGGCTGTGCTTGGCAGGCAGGTGGTTGCTGCCCCTGGGCTGGAGTTTTGGGCTCGGGGACCAAGGGACAGCAGGCCAGCTGGGCAGCTCCCCAGGATCCAATCTTAACCCCACTGCTCCAGGCCTGGGGAGACACTAGCTACCCAGGGCCATGCACAAACCCAAACAGAGACGTGGGATCCAGCTTCTCACAGAAAGGTGGATGCTTCAGACAAAACCTTTAAAATTCACTTTTGAGTTAAATATTCACATCAAGTTCTGGAACCAAATTTCAACCCCAATCAGAACAAACTGCTAATTTCATGTTTCGTGCTCCCACGCCCCCCAGAAGTCCAGCTTCACCCTATCCTTGCTTGGAAAACAAACCAAGGGGAAAATAAACAAAGGAACTCCTAGAACTCAACTTGGGACTGGGAGCCGGGAATGTCGGGAAGCCCAGGGAAACTGCATCTTCCAAAGCAAGGACATGAGTTTGCAGATCTGCCTGGGAGGGGCTCAGCCTGACTGCCAGGCCATGGCCACACACAGGGGTCACCCCATCCTATGAAGTGGGAATGACCCTTTTTATGACAGCTGAAAGCACATGAACCTTCATAGTGACAGGTTTGGCCAAGCCAAGAACGGGAGACAGGGTTGGAACCCAGCCACCCAACCCCCCAGCCGGGAGGAGCCTTCAGCTGAAGCTGGGCTAGAGGGCCCAGTCCCCAAACATCCATCCTGTAGCCGGTGTGCAGAGGACACCAGCAGGACACCACGGCCAGCCAGGGCTCTCATGCACCTAAGAGCTGGGATGCAGTGCTCAGCCTCTCCAGAGCCCCATGAGACAGCCCGACAGAGCAGGGTGGCCCTCCATGTCGTGGTAGCAGCCCACAGTCCCAGCCATACACACACACAGGAGGAATAAACCGGCCATGGCCACGACGGTCACGGGTGTCTGCCTCCCAGGGCTGTCTGTCGGTAGCAAACACAACTCTCTAATAAAACAAATCATCTGAAGCTGTGGAAGCCACAAGAGGAAACAGCTGTGCACTGCTGGCTGCGAACACGTGTGTCTACGCCCATCGCTCAGCCTGCCTGCTCCGCTCCTGCGGAATTCTGGATTCCCGGCTATTTCCTGGCACAAGAATGCTCGGGGCACCAAGAAGACAGTGAGGGAGCCAGGGAGCACTCACACGCTGTCACACACAGAGTCACAGGTCAGCATAGCAGAACCCTGCTGGAGACCATTGTGTCCTTGTGGCCACCGCCTCCTCACAGCCACCTCATCCTATGATCACCACCTCCCCATAACAATTACCACCACACTGTCATCTGTGTAACTGTCACACCCTCACTGTCTTACAACGCCGTCTCCCCTATGGCCTATTTGCGCTGGCGTGGACCCCAGGTTTGGGGGTCCCAGTTGAGCAGGCCTGAGTGAATGCTCGTGAGGGCTTGGGGCAGCTTGCCCTGAACGTCAGTTTTCAGCAAAGCCTTGGAGTGTTGTAAACTGAAGAAAGAAAAATTGCCTGTCAAGAAAGCCAGTCATGGCCACAAAGCTCACTGAGGACCCAGGCTGCCTGGACACTAGAGCCTGAACAGACATACCCAACAGGACTCAGGGGAGCACCCAGCCTGCCCTGCAGATCACACGTTTGGCAACATGTGGCATGGAGGGAGGAGCCCAAACACTCATCCTCCAAGTGGCACCTCTCAGATCTCTGGGGCTGACATAACCATTGAGGAGCATCTTAGAGTAGCGGTACTCTGGGAACTCTGCAGCCACAGAGGACACAGAAGCTGACATGACAACATGACAGACACCAAAGACAGCCACGTGTAGGCGCTCAAACTCCAGTTAAAGTTGAATGAAATCATAAACACTGAGGCCCTCTTGGTTGTAGCAGTAGCCATGGCCGCAGTATCAGTGCTGGAGGAGAGACAGGGAGCCCAGCCAGAGGTTGTCCTGGAGTCCAGGACTCAAAGCTGCATCAGCCAGCTCAGGCCACTGGGACAGACGGCCACATGCAGGAGGCTTAAAGAACCGAACTGAACAACTTCTCACTTGATTAGAGGCCAAAAGCCCAAGATCAAGGTGTTGGTGAGCAGGCTCCTATGGAGCTTGGAGAAAGGCTAGGCTCTGTGTTATTCTGCAGCTGATTGGGTTGCCAGCACCCTGGGAGCTCCTTGAAGGGAACATGCCACCCTTTCTCTGCCCATTTTCCCGCAGCCAGTGTGGGGTATGTGTGTGTGTCCTTCCTGTATCACAGTGCAGCAGCAGTCGTGTATTAGGGCCCAGCCTTCTCCAGGGTGATTCCATGTTCAGCGTAGCTAACTGCATCTTTGAAGACCTTGCTTCTAAGTAAGGCCACATCCACAGGCTCCAGTGCTTGTGAATGGGGGGCTCCTTCCCCACCCCCTGCCCCACAGCTCCCTCATGTCCAGGTACCACCTGTCTGCTCACACTAAGAGTTTGGATGGGCACATGCTTTCCACCAGGGCCTGGCCCTTGGTGCCCACTCTATAGATTCATCAGGGATGGGTAAAAAGACAAGTCAAACAGAGACCCCCGACAGGCATGACCTCCAGATCTCCCCCAACTAGAAAGTTCCAGATCCTGGGTGGTTCAGACATAGAAAGAGTCTGGGGTGAGGTCTGGCCCAGCAGGTGACCCAGGTATGTTGGTGCTCATGATCTCTAACAAGGAACCATTCTGGCCTCCAAAATGGCCTCAAACAAGGCTGGGTACCAGAGATAGAAAGGCAGAGCTCTGGTCCATCCTCGCCACCAGCCCAAGTGCCAGGACCAAGACCATGAGCCACCATGAGGAGCAGTCTGTCCCGACACCTGGGTCCAATGGTCCTACATGGAGCCAAGGAAATCAGAGTAGAGTTCTAAGAATGCTACTGTTGCTGCCTGCTAACTAGGGTTCTCTGGGGCTGGAAGGGGAAGGAGCTGACGTCCAAAAGGCAGTCATACTGGAGCAGGAGCTGGAACTTCCTCACATGCCTGTCAAGGCCTCAGCCCATACTCCCCGCTCTGAGAGGGGAAGGCCAAGGGCTGGCGGCAGCATGGGCCCTGGCAGCTCCCCAGGGGCTCCCGGATGGGCTCAAGTTTCTAAGGAGCGTAAACTATGTCTTACAAACGAAGATAGTGACTCCAATGACTGAAGCATCAGAAATAACTCTGCTGACTCAGGCCCTGCCCAGGGTTCCGTGGGAAAGAGCCCAACAGCTGGAGGGCTTGGTCCTCAGCTTCACATTGGCGTTCCAAAGGAATTCCAGGTCGTTGGAACCCTGCAGCTGAAGGCAACCTTGAGGACCACCCTGGGATGGCCCTTTTGTGACAGGAGGGGACACCATCCAAAGGCTCTAGGCTGTTGCGATTGCTCCATGGAGCCAAGGCCTGAGTTCTTGGATACCCCTCTCCAGAAACTGCTGTGTCCACGCCTTCGCTGTACACAGGGAGCAACCTGTGGCCCCATGCCAGGTTAAGAAGGACAATGTCTATTCACCAGTGTATGTACAGAGGCAGGACCTGGCTGGGGAGCTGAGCTGCAGTGGCAGAAACACCAGCTCACTGATGCCATGTGACAAGAAGTTCCAGCTGGTGTACCCACCAATTTGTTGCATCAGTGGGCTTGGGTTCCCTCATCCTTGCTTGACCTCAGACCTTAGAACTGTTGCATCATGATGCCAAAATTATGACCAGTTCCTGGTATCACATCCTCATCCACCAACATCTGTTCCCTCTTTTTAGGAGCCAGGATTATGTTCCTAGAGCCCTAGGCAGCCTTCTCTCTAGTTCATTGCCAGAGTTGTTTGGATCCAAGGCAGTCACAAACAGGGAGGTTGGAGTCATGCAGATGTTTATTCAGAGTGTCCAAGTTCACTCCACAGGACTCCACAGGGCCAGGCCACCTGAGGCGCATCCCTGGATCCCAAGCAGCCCTGAGATGGAGTTTAGCATGCGGAAGGTTTGTTGGGAAAACCCAATCACAGAGGAGAGTAAAGAGAGAGTGGGCAGAGGAGCCAGCTGTGGTGTGGGTCCCATGCCCAGGGTACAGGCTGGTGAGGCTGTTTCACTCTGGGCCAGGATACTGGGCCTGCATACATGCCTTGGCATGTCCATCAGCAGGGCTGCCCCAAAATGGGCGTGGCCTGGGGCAGGCAGGGCTCCAGTGAGGGTCCTGGAGGGGCAGATTCTGCTAGGCAGTTGTGGCACCTGATGAGCACCTGGGCAGCTATGCACTGCACATCTACCCCAAAGTGATGAAAACCAGGGGTCAGTCTGTGTGCAGGGAGGGGTGGCCAGCCAGGTCTGAACAGATACATGTGGAAAAAAAGGCTGGAAGAAAATGCCTGAAGCAGTGACTTCTGAAAAGAAGGATAATGGGATGTTTTTCTTTTTTTCTTCATATTATCCTGCCTAAAGTGAGTATGTATTCCTTTTTCCAGAGGGGAAAATTTTTTTTTTAAATTTTCCTAAAGAATGCTCTCATCCATGGAGTCCAGGATCTGGAATCCAAGAACAAGACTTGGTCTCCCAGGGCTAGAGGGGAAAAATCTACAAAGTGGGTTCTGGAGCCCACGCTCCAGCACCCCGAGAAAGGACTATTTCCTTCTCCACTAATTAGCTATGTGACTGTTTTTGAAAAGAATTGTCACACTGCCAGATTCTTCACCCAGGAGATGGACCCGCTTAAGCTAGCCCACATTTTAATACAAGACAAGTAATGTTAGAACAGCTCATTACTGTAAGATCCCGAGATCTGGGCAGCATCACACAGAGAGGTTCTCTCTCACTCACATGGAGTCTGACAGTCAGTAGCCATTGTCCACACAAGTATATGGGGACTCAGCCCCACCCAGCATGGTCTCTGGGTCCTCAGAGACCCCTCCATTGTGCTAGAAGATGGGGAGAGGGTTGAAGGTCATGCAGGATCGCGATGAGAGGTTTTAGGGGCCTAGAAATCATGAACATCCTGTTGACTGGAGTTCAGAAACATGGCCACACCAGGGGCTGCACAGCATGGTCTAGTGGCCTAGAGGAAAGGACAATGTCTGTCACATGAGTAGATCTATTGCTGGTGGTTGCTGGCATCCAGCCTCCCCTCCATGTGGAGTCCCCTCTCTCTGCAGTGGAAAGTCATGCATGTCTTCCCAGGGCTTTGACCACCAAGGGACAGACAAAGTACCAAGGACACTGCAGAAATGTCCCAAACATCCCAGATGTGGTTTGGCCCTAGTACTGGCCCTGAGGCACCTGTAGTTCTGCTATCCCCTGCCTTCTCACCAGCCCAGGCAGGTAAGCCTGTCTGCCTCCACACAGGTCAGCCCTGGGACTTGGCCCGTTTCCCCCCAGAGGTGAAGACTGGTGGACATATTTGCTCTGTGAGGTCATATGAGGAGGTCAACCAGGGTGTGGCAAAGCAGATCATCCAGTGTCCACAGTGACTCAAGGTGCACAAAATCTGCAGGAAGAAGCTATATCCATACCAAGACTACAAGTTATACCTGGGCTGTGTTTCCCTGGAGTGACATTGGATCAGGGACAGGCTGGGCTGAGGAGGACCAGCCACAGTGTGGGTGTGTGGAGGGCAGTGTGGGCCCCAGGCAGGTGGGTCTGCTGGTCCGCTCAGTATGGGAGAAAAACTCTGCTCCCAAGTCCAGGGCTGATGATCTGTGTCTGCTGGGGAAGGTCAGGCTTATCCTGAAGGTGGCCCTTCACTGAGACAGCAAGTGGAAGAGTGGAGACAGTTTCAGAGCATTCTGTTGTCCTTCACTTCAGGCTGCTGTGTCCCCACAAATTTTATATGTCAGAACTCTAACCTCCAACATCTCCAAATGTGACCTCATTTAGCAACAGGACACCTGGTCCACTCACCATGGACTACACTCTCCCAAAGGACACGGAGTCTTAGACTGAAATGGGGCACACGAAGGGACCGTAGAGGCCAAACTCCCACAACTTAGCAGGCAAGGCCCATTTACACCCATGCCCAGTGGCAAGAGGATGCATTTCTACTATTTAAGCCCCAGACTGTGGTCTAACCAGGGGGACAAATGTGACAGGTCCCCTTTCACTACCCTCAGCTCTGTGGCCCTTGGTCTGACCAGCTCAGCATTCCCCTTAGACTCTGTTGTCTTGCTTCCTCCCATACAGGAGCTCACATGGGACTCAATGCTTCGGGAAGGTAACATCCTAGTTTGGAGCCTGGGGCTCAGAAGACCACAGAAGCATCTTTTTGCCTCTCAGGAGACTAGCAGCCTGCAGCTAGCAGGAAAACGGTGAGTGGTTTGCAGGAAAATGGAAGTTTGCTATGGAGTCAGGCCTTGCTCCTGTCCTTTCTTGCCCCAGGGGGTGGGTCTCACAGGGCCTGGATAGGAGCTGCTGACACCCCCTCCACAGCCAACTGGGCCTCTTACAGGACAGAGGACTGGGGTGGAGCGGGTTAGAGACTGTTGTGGTAGTGTTTTTGTCACATTAAAACACAAAATTAATTCAGCCATTTCTCCTGACCCCAAAATGTCTGAGGAACTGAGTAAGTGGAGAGATGAATTATTCATATCTTTAGAATCCATTCTTCCAAACATGAGCAAAAATAAATTGCATTTTCCTCCCAAAATGAGGCTGTTTCACCTAAAGGCTATGAGTCCAAGGAATGAGGGAGTGCAAATATAAACCACAGGTCCCTCTGCAGTTCCAGACACTGAAGGGGAGAAAGTAGCAGGGAGGAAAGACAGCCTGGCCTGGGACACTGGGGACCACAGGAGATGTGTTCCCCCATTCTGGGAAGGGCGGCCCAGCAAGTCCTGGCCCTGCTTTTCTCCCATGTAAAATGAGTCTGTTGACTCCCACATTAGAACGTTCCAGGTCTTCCTTCATTCCCAGGGTGAAGTCTGGGTCACTGGAATGTGAATCTCGTCCACAGCAGGAAGGCTTTCACATAGGTCCTCCCACCTAGATGTCTCTACCAGGCTGCGGAAGGACCAGGGCCATCCATCTATGGCTGTGATAGGAAGGACAGTTTGGCTGTCAGGACTTCTACTTTAGCTATCTGACAGCCGAGCAGGTGCAGCTCCCCGAGGTTCAGGCATCAGGCTGGGCATCCTCAGCTGGAACCCAGGACACGGGCTGGGTGGCATATTAGTACAGCCACTGGCACAGCCAAAGCTCCAGTGGCCCCAGCCAAAGGCCACAATGTTAGCTTTCCATTGCTGTGGCAAAATACCTGAGAACAGCAACTTAACGGAGGAAGGGGTTGGCTCTGGGTTTCAGCCCATGGTCACATGGCCCTGTTGCTGCCAGGCCTGTGGCAGCACAGAAGTTATGGTGGGAGTATGGCAGCCAGAAAGCAGAGAGTGGCTGAAAGATGCTGGGGACAAGATACACCCTTCCCTCCTAAGTTTCCACTGCCTCCCAAGAGGCCATTCTGCTCTGAACCCATGGTCGATTAATTCATTGATGAGGCCAGAGTTCTCATGATCCCATCACCCTCTGAAAACCACAGCACTGGGGACCAAGCCTTCTATACATGAACCTTGGGGGGATGGTTCATACCCAGATCAAAACAGCTGCCTTGAATCAGCCCTCTTCCCCCTCTAAACATTGCTGTCTTATATGAGGGACTGACGGGCCAGGGGCTGCACTTGGTGGAGCTGAGGCCCCAGACACAGTGGGAAAGGAGCTAAGCACCCCACCTGGTTCACAATATTTGGCCTGAAAAAGGTCTGGTGAGATGCCTTGGAGGTCAGAGAGGGCTCCAGACTGCAGCCACAGAAGGGCAGGCAGCCAGTCAGGGGTCCAAGGACTCCAAGAGAAAAATGGGCCCTCTCCAAGAAGGCTACCTCCTCCCTTCATCCATCCTGATTTCTGGGGGGCAGTCCCTGAGAGAGGGAAGCAGTTTGCATATGAGCTCCTGGTAGCTGGGCAGGTCCTCCTAAACAATAGGTGATCCACCGCCAGGATGAGTCCCAGGTGGGATAGACATGGCAGAAAGCAGTACCTGATCCACTAACATTGCTTCAGACAGGCTCCCTAGAGCACTCCAGGCTCGGGAACATCTGGCTTGGATGACAACATCTCCTCTGGAGACTGACTTTGTCTAGCCCTTTGACTGTCTGGGAAGAAGGTTAACCTCTTCTAATCTCTGTCTCCTCCTTCTCCGGTCGGTCGAAGGAGCTCATTAGCAGCAACTGCTAACAACATGGGCAGGGTGAGTGAGTAGGGAAGGTCTTGCACAGACCCCTACCCCCACCCTGTGGTCAACCCTACTGGGGGAAGGTGTCCTAGTATTGAAAGAGGCTTCCAGTTGCCAGCCCCTTGACTCCATACTTCCCCTGGCTTCACCTATGTACTCATCTTTGTGTCTTGGCTCAATTCTTTGGGGTGTCTCCACTGACCAGATCAGCCTGGGTGACCTTCAATATCCTCCCCACACCACAAAGGTAGAGTAAGTTAAGAGGCCAAAACCCAGACAGCCTAAATTCAAATTCTGACTCCCCACTTGGAAGAGCTGGAGCAAGTTCCCTACTGAACCTGTCCCTCAGTCTCCCCATCTGTAATGCAGTGCCCATTTGTGGCACCTACCCCATGGGGCAGGACAGAGGACTGGGGTGGAGGGGGTTAGAGAAAGTACCTAACATAGCATCTGGATCTGAACCAGCTGTTGCCGCTGTTTTTCCCCCAGCACCTACTCCAGTGTGCAGTGATGTGACTGAGTAATGATGTGACCAATGCCTGACTTTCCTCCTCAGTGGTTAACTAGCTCCACAAAGGCAAGGATTTGATGGCACCTAAAGACAGTTCCCTAGAGGTGTGGAAGACACTTATGTTGGATGGACGGATGGTTACATGGGTAGATGGATAATGAGTGGATAATGTTTGGATGGATATTACCTGGATGAGAAGGTGAGAGGTAGATGAGTGGACGATTATGTAGGTGGGTGGATGAATGTTAGATGAGTAAATGGTTACATGATGAATGGATAGGTAGATGGATGGTAGGAGGATAATTGTGGGATGGGAAGGTAGACAGATGAATGGTTACATGGATGGAAGAATGGATGGATGATAGATGAGTGAATGGTTACATGGATGAATGGATGGGTGGATGGATGGTGGGTGGATAATGGTTGGATGGAAGGTTATATGGATAGATAGGTGAGTGGATGGATGAATGTATGGTTAAATGAAGGCATGAGTAGATAGATGGATGAATGAGAAACTCAAAGCAAAGAGGTCACTCAACTCTTGTGTTCTTCTGAGGTCCTGGCAAGGGCTGACAACAGGAGCTGTCTGTCTCTTGACTGGAAAGGACCAGTGCTTGCTTTCCTGCTGTGGAATTCTGGCTGGGCCTGAGAAGCTGTTCCTAGCACTGGATAGACAAGTTTCTATCTCTGGATTCCCAAGGGCTACCACAGAATGTGCTGTGGCCTCAGGACAAGCAGACATCTTCTATGCCCATGCCCATTTCTCAGCAAGAAAGATTTGGCACAGATATGTGCTCCGGCAGTGGCTGGGATGAGGAGACACACTGTGTGCCCTTCAGCCCTGCCTGGGTCTGCGATGGGGAGGCTTCCCAGGGACGTGTGTGTGCCACTAGGTCAAGCTGGATCAGGATAGAGGGGCTGAGCGCCGGCTGCCTGTTACAGCCAGAGCTGAGATCAGTGTGAGCATTTCTCCCTCTAACCATGGGCCCTGGTGCCCTCCCTGTGTTCTTGGTCCCCTCCCTGGACTGCAAAGAGGCAGGACTTGCTCTTGGCTGTTTTGTGGAAAAATCCACTTATTGTCTTCACTGCTGGGGAGTTCTGATCTCCAGGCTGCCGCTTCCTAAGGCGTTGCCATGGAAACGAATTTTCTGTCATAAATAAAAGTGTTCTGGGGTCAGATCTCAAGCATAACTAGGACAGATTTTTGAGGGGGAAATGCCAGAATTGTGAGATGCACAGAGGACGGTCTGGGCTGCTCTTCCCAAAGGCTGTTTTTCAGCCTGCTGTGAATTGGGCGAGGGAACTCAGGCAGCCGTCCCTCCCTGTCCCCTGAGGTCAGCACCCTGCCCGCCCTTCCTCTTCAGCACCTGCCACTGTCTGAGCCCTGGGGCCAGGTTACCTGTTGGGTTGATATCCAAAGGTCTCTAAAATGAGTTGGCTCCCCAGACATCCCAAATGCCTGTGCTTTTGCTGTGTGTCCTTAGCCTCATCTCTGTGCATCTCTGTGCCTGGACCCTTTCTGGGAGCAAGGTCCTCCCTCTAGGATTCCTGGCACATTCCTCAAACACCTCCCTGAGCCAACAGAGCTCAGGTATTCCCCTGAGCTGGGAGCGGGCCAGGGCTACTCGAGCTGGGGCATCATTTCTGAGGCTCTCCCACTCTAGTCTTGTGGATATCAGCTTCAGGGATCTCCTATGTTCAAGGTCACCACAGGTCACACATAAGAGGTGGGGGAAGCCCTGGGAGGAAGGAATGCAGGTCTGAGGGGCCCTGGACGCCACCCAGGCCAATACCAGCAGCCAAGGGCTGTTTGCCAACCTGCTCCCATGTTAGGTAAACAGAGTCCTCGCCCTTGGGTGGGGCCAAGTATTGCCATCCCTTCCCTGAGATCTTGGGCATCATTACAACCCCCAACGATCCTGGAGCTGAGGCTGCTGCCCCTCCTCCCAGTACCGTAAGCCTCTGACTGGGAAAAAGCAGCTGGGGTTGGCCAGGACCCATTTTCCCAGGGCGGCTCCAGTCACCCATCTCTCCAAAAACACAAACAGGGATGGAATGAAGGGCAGAGAGTCTCTACAGGAGGTAGAGACTTTGGAATTTCAATCCAAACAGGGTCCTCTGTCCCATCCCCTAGGCTGGCATACCCTTCCCAGGAGGAGGCTGGTGTCTCAGGAAGCATGCAAGCCAAGGAGGCCTGGGGAGAGCTGTAGGAAAGGTTGAAACACAGCCCTGACCACCACAGTCTCCTCAGGCCCCCCATGAAGGTCATGCAGGGGGCTGACTGCAACTGTGTGCTCCGCCAGCTGCCCGGCCTGCTTCCAGGGGGCCCCTGGCCTGCTGAATCACTCACTTAACTCACCAAGCCCTAGGCAGAGCCACAGAAGTGTACCCCACCTTGGCCCTAGATCACAGTGGGTGCTCCTGGGGCCAAGGGTGGGGTGGCAAGAGGTCTTTGTCTCTTGCATACTCACAGCCCTGGCCATGGCCCTGGCATTTTGTCTACAAGTGTACACTGCCCACACTGCCCCCTGACAAGGGCCCAGGACACAGTCAAGCCAGGGCAGGGGCACTGCCACAGAAGGGGGTGACAGGAAAGACAGGGGCACCAAATAGCACTGTGTCCTCTTATTCTACGGGTGCCTGGGAAGCCCCCCAGAAATCCTGACCAAAGAACATTTAGCAACCCGCAAAGAAAACAGACCATACACAGCAGCACTGGTGCTGTCACCCACGTGCTGGCAGGGACAAGAAACAGGTAATGCCAGGTTTTCAGTGGGTTTCTCAATTCCTGATCTGTGTCTCACTATGCAACTGTGTGTCTCTGTATTCACTGTGTGCTTTTGTGTCTCTGTGTGTCTGTGACTACATGTTTCTCAATGTCACCCTGACTCAAAACTAAAGACAGCATGACAAAAGAGAACTACAGACCAACATCCTTCCTTAATAGGCGCAAAATCAATCCTCAGCAAACTACAGTATCAACAAACAGAATCAGTAACACATCAAAGGTACAACAAATAATGGTGAAGAGGACTCATCTCAGCAACCCAAGGCTAATTTAACATTTAAAAGACCCAATCAATGTGATTCATGATATTAATAGCATAATGCAGAAAAAAATCACATGCTAATTTTAATAGATGTAGAAACCATACAATGAAATTCAATAGATGCAGAAAACACATTTAATAAAATTCAACTGTCTTTTTACTTTTAAAAAACTCTCAGCAATCTAATAGCAGACGTGCACGTCCTCTATGTGATTAAAGACAGCTACTAAAAACATACAGCAGTATCAGACTCAACGTTAAAAGGCTCCATACTTTCTACCTAAGAACAGAAATAAAGATTGTGGGGCTGATGTGGTCAGTATATGCAAAACAGAGCCAAACCCAGCAGAAAACAGGTATCCTAGAGATCCTAAGCAGTATAATAATTGGAGAAAAGGAAGGATGGGAAAGGAACAGGAGGGGAATGGAAGAAGAGGGGAAGAGAGAGGAGAGGGGAAAAAGAAGGAAATTATTTCCAGATAACATGATCATGCATGCCAAAAATCCAAAAGAATCTACCAAAATGAGAACAAAAACAAAACACCAAGTAGAATTAAGAAAATGCATCAAGGGGCCGGGTATTTAGCTCAGTGGCATAAGCACCTGCCTGGCAAGTGCAAGGGTGTGAGCTGGATCCCTGGTATCAAACACACACACACACACACACACACACACACACACACACACACACACACATTTAAAGCGCCAGGGATTTAACTCAGCAGTGCAAGCGCGAGCATGAGGTCATGAGTTCAATCCCCAGAACCCCCCCAAAAAAGTATCAAGGCTGCAGGATACAAGGAAAATACACAAAACAGAGATTGAACTAGACAGAAGAGCAGCAGGAAATAAAAGGCCCAGACATCAATATAAAGCAATTTGACCTAATATCTGCAAACTACTCCACTCAACCATAGAAGAAAATATTCTCCCTAAGAGCTCATGGAACTTTCTCCAGAAGGGGCCAAATGTTGTGCCATAAAACAAGCCTCAATAAATTTTTTTTAAAAATCATACAAAATAAATTTCCACGTACAAAAGAATGAAGTTGGATATCTACTTCATGCTGCATAAAAAATTAACTAAAAATGTATCAAAGAGCTAAATACAAAAATTAAATCTATAAAATCCATGAAAGAAAACATGATCACAGACCTTCATCGATGCATATCGTGTACAAAACTCTGGAAATGTAATCCAACAGTTCAGTCACTGTACAGATGAGGAAATAGATAGAGCAAGACCCTGTCCAAGGTCTTTGACCCATCAGGCAGAAGCAAACCTCAATCCACTTATCTCTCCCTCCACACCAGACTGACTCAGTGACCATGTGGTGTGCATTCTCTGTTGAGCCAAGGGTGGACAGATGGATGAATAATGGATAGATAAATGTGTGGTTAGACAGGTGTGTGGGTGGCGAATGGATGGATGGGTAGTGTATGTATGGGTAGATAGATGGTGGATAGATGGATGTATTGGTGGGTGGGTGGGTGGATGGATGGGTGGTAGCTGGATGAGTAGATGGTGGATCGACAGGTAGATGGGTGAGTGAGTGGATGGATGGATGCTGAGTGCTAAATGGATAAATGAATGATGGATGAACTTGAGATCCATCAGCCAAAGCCACAGCTCCTGCTGTCTGGAATCCAAGGTTTGATTTTTCCATCTTCTAGTTCTGGTGGGTACTGCTGTTTAGGTGACCCCTGGCTCCCAAGGGAAGGGGCAGAGGGGAGTCTGCACTGCTAGTGGCCTCTGAGCAGTCCCAGAGCTGGGCTGTGGAGACCTCAGGAACGGGGCAAACTGCCTGGGCCAGAAGAGGATGGGGAAAGTGGCTCTGGGGTCAGATAGGGTTCACTGTTGCCTGTGGGGCTGTTGCGAGCCTGAGTTGACAGGTACAGCAGCCCCCGTCTTTAGGTGGCTGTGCTGCTCCAGGATCAAGTCCTGGCAAGTCTGCAGCTGCTGGTTTCTCCTCTGAAACATGAGTGTAGGGGAAAGCTCAGGTCCTAGAGACTAATAAGACTTGGGGTTCCTGGGGCAGGCACTGGGACTGTGTAGGATACCTGCCCTTGGTCTCCAGGCACTGACAGTCTCTAGAGACTTGCAGGGGCTGAGCCAAAGTGAGAGAATCTCAGAGCTTAGGCCAAGGTCCCAATGCCTGTTTCCAACCAGGACTCACAGTCCCAACCAAGAGAAGCAAAGCATCCCCGTCTGCCCCATTCTCCATGCACGCCTCACAGGTGGATACTCAGGTCCCTCTCCAAATGCAGGAGACCCACACAGCTGAGTGCTGCAGAGAAAACACAGCCCTCCCACCCTGATACGCAGCCCTGGCAAGGCTGACCCTGCCCACCAACTGCTCTGGGTTTGGCTCCTGCAGTCCAACATCCCATGTCAGGACAATCTGGAGGGCAGAAGCCCCCGAGGGAGGCAAAGGGGTGGCAGCTGTACATTCGGCCCCCAGGCTCTGTCCTGTTCCTCCCTGTGGTGCTTCCTGACCCTGCACTGGACAGACAGGGAAGATGTTGGAGGGTGGGAAAAATGTCTTGTGTGTTTGTCCACCCTGTATCCTGGAGAGTAAAGGGACTTCTGTAGACCAGCTTAGAGCAGGGTGAAGCTCTATGCCCAGGGCCTGGGGTTGCCTGCTTCTGCTCAGGAGCCAGCAGGGGCAATGCCATCACTTCCTCCACCCAAGGGCAGGCACTTTGGGGACGGATGCCAGGTGCGTGGCAGGGCAGCCCTCGGGTCAGCCCTCCAAGGAACGCTGCCCACAAATTGGCAGGCTGGGGGCCAAATAATGAATACTCTACATTTTTTGGCGGCTCAAAGGCCTGGTTGGAAACAGTCATCGTTTTATTCTGCAACAACCACAGTTCTTCGTCTGAGTGCTGTAGGGAGGGGCAGACCATCACTGTGGGGGTGGGCTGGTGGGTACTCCTGCACTCTGTGGCCACCTCCAAGGTCAGACTGGCCTTGGCTCCCATCAGGGTGAATCAAAGCAACCAGGATGCTAAGGGTTTCGGGAGCCTTGGACATAGGGACCTGGCTCTGAGCCCTAGCCTGTAGCCTCCTCAGAGCCAGGGTCACTTTTGATGATGTTAAGGACCCTGAAAAGGCTCACAGCCCAGTGCTGTCCCAAGGGCCTTAAAGCTGGTGGAGCACAAAGGCCCAAGATGTCTATCCTATAAAGGCCAAGCAAGATGCTTCTGGACTCATGTCCAGAGACTGCTGGGCCAGTACTCTACCTTTGCATCTATTATGTGGGAAGGAGGCTCTAGTGAGTCCTCTCCCATTAAGAACCCGCAGGTGTACAAGGCACAGTGTTCAGGCTGGACTTGGACCCAGCTGCCCATCCTCCCATGGGATCATGGACCCCCATGACTCCTCTTCTCAGCATCCACTCTAGGCCAAGCTTTTCATGTACACCACCAATGGGACAGTGCCCAGCCCAAGGTACAGTGAGGTCACCCAAGGTCACGTTGCATGACCACCTCAGCAGCAGGGGCTTGGGGGTAAGGCTGTTCCCTGGCACTGTTCTCAGCCAGACTGATCCCAAAATGGGGCACTGCAGGCTCATGCTCCAGGTTGGGCCACTGAAGATCCTGCTGGTCCTGCTCATCTGGGGCAGTGTCACAGAGGAACCCAAAGGTCAGAGTGGAGCTGATCTTGGTGGCTACAAATAGGTCTTAGGACCAGTGGGCCCAGGGCACACCCATCCAGCCCTGCCCACTGTACCTTGTCTACTCTGGACTGCAGCTCCTGCCCCACCAACAGCCCCATGGCTGGGCACCAGGAGGCAGGTGGGCAGGAATAAGGAGTGGGGCAGCTGAGAAGCAGTGTGAAGGGTAGAGCTGAGACTGCTCTCTGTGGCAGGTAGGCTACACCCAGGTGCAGAGCCATGGCCTTGATGGTGTAAAAGCTCAATGGGCCAGGCCCTGAGACCCCTTCTGTAGAGTTCCTCAGTCCTACCCACCTCCCACTATATTCTTCTCAGCCTTGTGATGGCCCAGACCAGCAGCACCAACCACTAACACAGGGGTCCCCAGCTTTGCATTTCTGCTGGCCCAGGAAGGCTTCATGGCCTCGGGGGTGTACATGCCTGAGGCCAGATGCAGAGATCTCAGTCTGCAGGACAGGTGGTACATAAATACATCCCTAGTGCTCCCTGGATAGTCTGAGAGGCATCCTGAGGCACCTCAGGGCCCAAAGCATGGAGCCTGTGTGAGACTGACTCAATTTCCCCACCCAGCCTGGCCTGTTTGTGGGATCCACCACCAATGAGCTGCCTATACCTCAGGCAGTGCAAGACACCATAGCGCACACCATCTTGAGGGGAGTCTTGCCCTCCTTCACCTTCCACCTTCCTCCTTCACCTTGAGCCAGAAGCTAAAGAAATCCCAGCCTCTTCTGCAGATGTGACTGGTTTTCCAGCCCAACTGACAGCCAGGGAATATGGGGGTCAGGTGTCAGGGCAGGGTCTGAAGTAGGCATGGAGAGGCTGAGGGAGACAGAAGAAACTGCCAGGGGAAGGGAGGCTGCCAGGGATAGAGGCCCCTTGGGCATCCACCACCCCTGGGTGCCTCACAAAGTCCCACAAACCCTCCAAACCACCTCTTCCTGTTTACAGATGGTAAACTGAGGCTCCATGCACTAAGGTACTTGGCTGATTGGGCACCTACACCATGGACTGCATGTGTATGAGGAACATCCTATGCAGTCTGCAGGGTGCTGGACAGCCATGGAGGGGTCCACATCATGGAGAGCCACACAGCATCACTCCATGCCCACTTCATTTTTTAAATCAAATTAACAATCTTTTTTTTCTTAAAAAAAAAAATTTTATTTTCCATCCAAGTGTCTGACCCACAGTTAGGTCTGACATCCAGGACGGAGCACCCTGGTGCAGCACTCAGGAACCAAGCTGTCTTATTTCATTACCATTTCCCCAACTGTGGGCCCTGCTCCTATCCCAGTCCTGGGGCTGGGCACATTTTAGACCTGACTTCAGCTAAGGATAGCTGGCCCAAAACTGTGGCAGGTTTTTAAATGGCTGTGCCCAGAGCCCCCAGTTTAGGTGTCACTGTGGTGGCTATGGCTATCCTGGGAGCTGCCCAGGCCCCTGTTCTCATGATTTTCTTACCTCAAAGGAAGCACCCCCCCCAACACACACAAGCATACACTACTGTACATCTAACCCCACAGCCGCACACTGGCCTCTACTATGATCTAGGGACCAGGCCCCACTGGACTCAGGGCATAGCCATTAAGCTGCCTGGGGCAGGACCGTCAGTGGGTAGCTCAGTTGTAATCCAGGTGCTGACAGGGTCTCGTCTACTACGAGGCTTGAGCCTAAGTCCTGCCTCTTCCCTGCATTCTCCTTGGGATAACTCTTGACCCAGTCCATGAGGAAATCCAGATTCAAATCTGTGAACTCAGCCCATGTGGTTGTAAGTAAATAATGAAGGTGGTCTCAGTCGTTGGGTCAGTCACCGATACCTTCCAAAGACCCCACAGAGAAAGTCTGTTGGGCAGTGGGGCTGCCACACATCTCCCTCCTTGCTTAAACCAGGGATAAGGGACTGAGGCCCTAGAAGGGCTCTAGACACAGCTGGCTTCAGCACAATCCCTCTGTCACACCCCTAGGACACTTCAAGGGCACAACTCCATCCTTAAAACACAGCTAACCTCCAATAGGTCAAATTCCCATCCCTAGAAGCCCAAGGGAAACCAGAGGCCAAGCAGGAGTGGACTCAGGACCCCGCATTTCCTGCAGACAAAGTAGAAGCTGGTGTGCCTCTGATCCAGTGGGGGCTCCAGGTTGCCCAGGCTGAGTGCCTGCTCTGCAGACAGGATCCAGGCTGAGGCTCAGCTGCGCTGACTCTGGATTCACTTGCCCTGGGGACCTAGGCAGGACGCAGAACTGAGATCAGCCTGGTTCAATCCATTCCACCAGCCAGGACACCAAGGCCTGGGTAGAGAGGACTGAGGGACACAATCTGTAAATGGTGTGGCCAGGTGAGCTCATCTCTGGGCAGCTGTAGGAACCCTGTTAACACAGAAGGTTCCATTGCTACCCACACCCCCTGCATCCAGGGCTTGTGGCTCTGCAAGAGGCTGTGTGACTTGCATTCAAGGTCACAGCATAGGTGCAGAGACACCTGTCCCAGGAGTCCCCAGAGCACCAGTTGTAGCATGTGATCCTCACAAGGTGCTGAGGCACACATGGCCTCACCTTGCAGATGTACAGATGGATGTGCAGCTAGAGAGGCCCCTGGCCCAAGGTCTCAGGGCACACAGGATGAAAGAGTCAAATACAAGCAGAGTTGTCTCACAGGTCACACCCAGGGGGCCAGCACAGGAGCTGGAATGCCAGGAATGCACGGCGGACCCAACCAAGGCGTGTGGTAGTGCGGGTAGCTCAGCCCAATCCAGCCAGACCTGGCCTCTAACTGCAGTCACCTCCACCCTGATCTGGGGGAAGAGATAGGGATGAGTGGAATGGTCCTTGCTCATGGGCCTGTCCCCAGGGCTCTGACATCTTCAGCAGTGCCATCTCCAGCTCCTCCAGTGGGACTCCCCACAGTCTTTGTAAAGGACACAGCATCTCACCAGACAGTTTGCACACAAGAAAAATCACAGTGTACCAGCATCTCAAGCACACGCTAGAGAATGTGTATGCACCAAGCATATTGGCAGGCATCGAGTCAGAAGCAGTGCAGTACAAGGACATCACAGGCCCCAGCAGGAACTCTCAGGTGCCAGGCACAATGGGCGTCTATCCATGGTGGAAGAGACGGGGTACAGGGCCAGCTTGGTCTTCAGCATGACCCCTCCAGTCTTTGATCACTTGAAAAGCACCTGGAACCCAAAAGCTACAGAGTGAGCCACCGAAGACGCTCCTTACAACACAGCTCCACCAGCTCGTGCACAAGAGATGCAGCCACCACAACAGAGTCACCCAAGGGTCACATGGGCTGAGAGGCTGTGGAGGGAGGTGGCTGGCCGTGGGTTCCAGGGTCATAGTAGGTTGGCTTGCTGCTTGGTGACAACCATTGTCCCCTGGCTGCTCTGGGGCAGTATAGCCTCTGGTCCCCGTGGATGGGCTCTCCAGTGGGTTCTGGTACCCGATGACAATGGCACTCCAGATGCTCAGCGTGGGCAGGTCAGGGCCACCAGCCCAAGAGCTCTCACCCCCTTTCTTCATTTGACAATTGCCCACATGACCAGGGGTTGGGTTAGACTCCAGCAATGAGAAAAACGTGACCACAAAATGTTTCACGTGCATATTTTTTTTCTTTCTGGTTCAAAAAATAATAATAGTAATCATAATAATAATAGTAGTCAGGCTTTCAGGTATATAAAACTGGTAACAGTAAAAACACAAACTTCAACTTTACCAAAAACAGCCAACCAAAACAAAACCAAAAACACCACAAGGAAACCACATATGCACATTTCTGTTAATACAAATAAAGCACAACCTCTTACCAAAAATAAAGAATTTAGGTTCTGTCCAGACACTCCGAGGGGCACACGAGCCATATAGTCACCCATGCGGGGGAGGACAGAGAGCAACGCCTCGGGGGGAATACAGTCCCACTTCACTTGGAAAACAAGTGGGTAAGGGAGGAACACATAAGGCCAGAAACATGTAGGAAATGATGCATAGGTAGGTATACCATGTTTATTTTAATACATCTCATTAGTTGCATCCTGCTAGGAAACACACATGTGGCACGGTCCTGACAGTTACAGCAGCCTGTGTGTTATCGGCGTAAATGTCATCCAAGAGATAATTAAAAAAAAAAATGCTAGGCAAAGAGTAAAAAGGAAAGCTTAATCACTTTATGGTGTAAAAAAAAAAAAAAATTAAAAAAACAAACGAACAAAAAAAGAAAAAAAAAAAAACACCCACTTAAGGCTCTGGGGAAGGCCCCGATAGACTCAAGCGCGACAGCGAAGAGTTGTGGTTTCCACTTTGGCGCGGCTGCCCCTGTCACCCCGCGTCCCACATGCCCTGCAGAGCCCGGCGCCCCGCAAGTGTCCACAACTCCACAACCTTGGCAAAGAGCACCTGTGACCACCGACAGAAATCCATCCCGTGAGCCGCCACGCGTCCACCCCGCGGGGCAGCCCTTCTGTCCACCGCGTAGATATTCTTTGTGGGTCCAGTTTGTTTTTGTCATGTTTTGTGGTTTGTTTTCTCTCTCGCTGACAAGGAGGCTTCTGCTGTCTCTCGGAGTGCTACAATACGTGCTTTGATGTCACACTGAACAAATGCACACTGTCGCTTTGTTCTCCAGGGTGCTCTTGGACACAGTTTTCACGGAGGAGAACAAAGACCACACGCTGGCAATAAAGCACCGTACATAGTAGGTTCAGGAATGTAACACGCCATGTACATCCGTGTCCCAGGAGAGGGCTGCTGGGTTATCCTCACCTCACATCTGCAGGGAAAGCGAGAGACACAGGCTGAGGGCCGGGACCCCGGCACACAATGCAGCACAGATAGGAAACTGACAACGGAGTTGACTTGATCAGGAGCACATGCTGTGCGAGACTGGATTTCAGTTTGCCATGAAATTTTTAAAAAATCAAACTTGCCATGTTATTCAGAAAGAACAGGGACCGTTATCATGGCACCACACAGAACATGTCTTAAAAGCAAGCCCCCTGCTCCCATGGTACAGGTAAGGAAACTGAGCCCCAGAAAGGTTCTTTGGACCTTCTCCCTGCCTTCCTTTCCTTCTAGCCTAGTGCTGGATGTGACTTCTGGAGCTCTGGCAGCCATTGTGATCCATGAGACAGCTCAGGACAGATGCCACCAGGCACAGGCACTGTGACCAGGCAGACTAAACTGACCTGTTTTTATTTTTATATTTTTCCTGAAGCCAGGGACCAAACTCAGGATAGTAGCTGGGCAAGTGCTGTAAGGGTGAGCCTCACACAGCCCTGCCCTGGGTTTTGGCAGCTTTCCCCCACCCATTCCAGCACTGTGCTGGCCAGGGGCACCAGGGGCAAGAGGACTCACGTCAGCTGGCTCTTGAGATGCACGAAACCCTCACTACATCACGTTCCCAGGACACCTACGGAACATTTTCCTCTCAGGGAGTCCTTCGTGGGATATAAGTGCCTCTCCCACCACAGGACCTCAGGAGTCAGGGTTCAGACACCCATCTCTGAAGAGCCCCCTTGAGCGTAGAACAACTATTTGTCTTGGATGCCATGGAGTCCCATGTGGCAGGGGAAGGGGCAGGCCAGACAGGCCAGTGAGGGGGAGGCTCTACTGTGACTGCGTCCCCCACTTCTGGGAAGCGACATTTTCTGTATTTCCCAGGTCAGCAGATAAGAAAACAAAAGCCACTGGATGGGACTTGTGGACCAACCATCTTTCTTCCCACCTTATTCTTTCAGACTAGAGCAGTGACTTCTGGAGCCTAAGCAGCCACCATGGGCCACGTGGCCATTCTGAGGAGGGATGCTAGACAGAAGAGGACCCTCAGTGATACCTGGAACTGCAGC
Organism: Dolichotis patagonum; assembly: GCA_004027295.1. Taxonomy (NCBI): domain Eukaryota; kingdom Metazoa; phylum Chordata; class Mammalia; order Rodentia; family Caviidae; genus Dolichotis; species Dolichotis patagonum. The sequence continues at coordinate 4,293 of PVJX010020433.1, read as the reverse complement.
ACCTGCTCCTGCCTTCCCATCTTTGGACAGAACTCATCCATCAACTGTATCCCTCTGGCTGGTATACAGGAGCTAACAGACCCATTCAACACTCCATAGCCCTCGGCTGCACTCTGCTGGGCCTCAGTTTCCTTGTCTGTCAGTGAGGTGAGCCACTTGCCCCATGATCCGACTGGTAAACATCCGACCCAACCCCTCCCATTTATGTGTGATGCCTTGTGGCCCGATCAATGACAAAGGACAGAGTGGCAAGAGGCGATCCGAGCATAATGAGCGTGTACCACGGCTCGTGTGCGCAGGAGGGGACGGGAACGGCGCAGACCCACAGCCCAGCAGACCCGAAGCAGGCAGACCCGAGGCCAATCAGGGCCATGGCCGCACGGCTGGGCAGAAGCTGATCATTTGCCGGTGTGATCGTCGATTGCTCCCCCAGCCTGTGCAGTCCCAGCACTCCCAGCACGGTGGGGTGGCAGGGCCTACCTGGTTGGCCGCTTTAGGTGGGTTTTAACCTTTTTCTTTTCCGTTTTTTACCTGACTCCCTACGCCTTCCTGTTGGTGAAAGGCAGGGACGGTGAGTAGCCTCAGGGAGCAGACTGTAGCAATAAATACCTGAGTGTTTATCTCGAGGGAAAACTTGGCCCGCCCAGGCTCCGAGACACTTCCGGGTCCTTCTGTCCTCAGGCAAGCCTGGGGCCACAAGCTCCTGCTGCTCTCCAACTGCAGCAAGGGCCTAGCATCCACCTGTCTGCTCCTCTGGCCACTTGGCAGGGCCTTCTGCACCCACCTCTCTTTCACCTGGTCCAGCCCCTCACTCTAGCTCAGAACCTGTTCTTTTGCCATCTCTCCAGGTGGCAGAACCCTGCCCTGTCCTCAGGTGATAGAACTCCACCCCTGTGTCACCAGGTGTGTGCCCTTGCCCCGCTAAAAGGTTTGGACCCATTAAGCTACTACCCTGAGGATCCCATACCAGAAGCCACCTAAAAACTCCCAGACTCAGCTTCCAGGAACCCCCAGCAGTGGTGAGGATTAGAACACGGTAGCCACTCACCCGTCTCCTCTTCCCGATGGTCTGGATTCAGGCTGGAGGTCGCGCACGCACACTCCAGGTGTTCCTCTAACCTCACCTGGACCTCTTTCAACTTTGGCTTCTTCCTGACATACTCCACTTTGGCCACCTGCCGAGAGAGCAAAGCCACTGTGAGCACCAGGTGAAGGGATTCAGGCACTAAGCTGAAGCTGGGACTACAAGGCCCATGCCAGGGTGGGAGTGGAGTTACAGCAGCCTAATCTTGACCTCTGACCTCCATGAGAGCAGGCATGCAAGTGAACTTAGCCTCATTTGTTTAGGACAAACTGAAAGGTTCACACGTACCTCGTCACACATTCAGGTGGCGAGAGACAGCAGTAGCTTCCAGAGCTGGGTGTACTGGGCAGTGATTTCAGTTCTGCATTTTATCAGTAAAGAAGGCACAGAGACTGTGCCAGGAACGGAATTTCCTGCTGCTGTGCATGGCTGTGCTGGTCAACCCTCATGGTGCCCTCCCCACTCCACCCCCCACCACCCCACCAACTATACAGTCCAGGAAGAATGGCACAGACCCACAGCCTCTTGGTGGCTCAGCCAAGCCTGGGGTTCTGTGCACTCAGAGGGGCCTGGCCTTCTCAGCAGCATGAGTGAGAGACACCTGGCCGTCACAAGGCCACATGAGGTTGATTCTGCACCAGGACTGCTGCTTCTGGTACAGAGAGCTCAGGGAAACCCAGACCTCAGCTGAGAGCCACCTCTTCAAACGAGGGGCCCGTCCGAAGCACCAGACCCCATCACAGACCAAAGTCACCTATGCCCTCTCCAGAAGTGCAGGACAGAACCTCCAGCCTGGTCAAACTCCAGGCGCTTGAAAACAAAGGTTCAGGCTAGAGACTGTCTGCCGTCCTGTGAGACAGGCTTCTAGGTGCCCATAGGCCCAGGTGGGCCCTGGGACCAAACAGTCACGGGAGCACAATCCCCACCCAATCCCACAGATGCATACATTAGGCACTCAATCCAGGTTATCACAAGCACCAGCCCGAGGCCACCATGTGCTGGACGCCTCACCTCTTCCCCATGAGTGGGTGAGATGCAGTCTGACCACCACCCTCCTCAGAGTCCAAAAGGCCAATGTACACTCCGTCCTTCTACCCAGGACTGGCACCTCCAGGGACAGAAGAGACACCAAAGCACAGCAAGCTTCTCCCCAGGATGACCCAAGATCATGCGTGGCAGCCTGTCCCCAGTTACTTGTCCCATCACCTCCTGGAGTGGATACGGGAGCAGATATCCTCTCCCGGCCCCATGGAGCTGTGTACACATTAAGTGCCTATCTGCATACATATAGGATAGGCCTCCTTCCCAGTCTCACAGAGCTGTGCACACAGTAGGCACCCATCTGTATTTGTCCAGAAGAGGACCCCTTGCCAGGCCCATGGAGCTATGCACATAGTAGGTACCCATGAGGGGTCCCTCCAGTCCCACCAAGCCATACATGCAGTAGGGACCCATCTGTGTATATCCCAGAGCAGCCTCCCTCCCAGCCCCATGGAGCTGTGCACACAGCAGACATCCACCTGCACACACCCAAGAATGGCACTGAAGATCACCCCCTTCACTCTTCCTTGTACTCCAGGGACACTGAGGCCAACAAGGGCATGGCTCCCATCCAGCATCCCCTAATACCTAGAGGTAGAGTCCCCACCCAGTGGCCCGCTCTGTGGCAGTTAGGAGAGCAGAGGATGGTAATATTTTCCCTTCCCACCCACCTTCCATGGTCTGAACACCAGGTGGAAGGTCAGTCCTATACCCACTAGATGGCTACCCCACAGGCAAGCCTCCATGGGGTGCTGGGACCAGGCCTGGTTGGACCCTGCTGCACACCACCTTGGCGTTAATAGTTAACTCATGGTGCAAAGGGTGCCGGGTGCCCAGCGGGCGTGTGAGTGCTGTGGCTGCCTCAGGTGTGAACACAACCGCCAGGTATGAGCTCAGAGGGCAGGGTGTGGGGCCAGGGTCAGAGGTCAGCAGAGGTTTCCCTCCATCAGGAGGCGGGAGAGGGAGAGAGACAGTGGCCAGGCTGATTAAAGGAGCAGTTGGAGGAGCATAGGCTTTGCCCCAGGGTCATTGCCTGCAAGGGGCTGTGTTACCGTCATTGGGAGGGCTTAGACACCCCCCACCCTCACCCCCACCCCACCCATTTCCCAGGTCAATGGCCAGGAGGGAAGAGTCCGTGGGACTGTGACATGGGGACATGGACATCCTCACCTAGGGAACAAGGAGGTTCCCACACAGACACCCACAATTGGGAGAGTGGCTGCAGAGCCATCTGACAGCTGTCAATGCTGACACAGGCCATCAGACCAGCAGCTCCAGCCCCTGGATCCTGCATGGCCCATTCCCTGGTCCTAGGATTAGCATGAGGGCCATCTTATCAGGGAGGGTCCAGTGACCCTCTCTTTAAAGGCTGGGATAAAACTCAAGAAGTCCTAAGACAATAGTGGGGCCACACTGAACCAGGCCATGCCCAAGACCTCCTCTGTACCCCCAGCTTCCAGGAATCAGAATCAACACAGGCCCAACACCTCTTCCCTTCTAGGGGAGTCCCAGCCATAAACCCTGCACAGGGACAGGGGAACAGAGGTGGGCTGTGAGCTCTGAGGCCAGGCTTGCGTCAGGTGCTTGTCTGGGTGGCAGGGCCTCTGTGGTCAACTGTGGTTTCCCCTAGTTCCCCAGTAGAGCCTACACCAGGCCTGGACCCTCAAGCAAGGAGCAGGCTTGTTCCTCTTCACTAGACACTAGTGGGTGTGGCAGGCAGGGCAGCCCCTCAGTACTCCAGTTATGCTGCCCTCTCCATGGTCCCTGAGGCTGCCTGGCCTGGTCACCCACTCTCTCTCCAGACAGACCATGTTTATCAGAGAAAAACAAACAGCAATTTATGATTGCACCTGCTACTGGGAATGCAAGGATTCCAGTCACTCAGCCACCTCTGTCTGGCCAGGAAATGGCTACATTTTTTCCCCCAAGAACACGTTATGAATATTAAATTCTCAAAAATCTCTTGCATGAAAGCAGAGTCTGAAAAAACAAAGACTATAAGATCTAGGGTCCCCTGCTTGCATTCCCAGGCCCTGGGAGGTCCCTGAAGTCCCTCCTTGTGTCACACCCTCACCCACTGCTGCCCTGGCCCCTCATGTGCTCCCATAAATTTACCCCAGGGCCTTACCCAGCCACACTGTACCCCCCACCCCCACACAAGAGATGCC
>PVJX010020432.1:0-33339 GCA_004027295.1 Dolichotis patagonum | reverse complement strand
CAAGTACTGAGCCAATTGCTATGCACGACGTGGGTGGAGAATCCTTGCCCTCGGATCTCTGACTTACTGACATCCCTGGACTTCTGGATGTATGACTCTGGCCTGAATATACAGAGCAGCCTCTGCCAGCCCCAGAGTTGGCCCAGGGGGCACACACGTGTCCCCTGCCATAACACAGCCAGGCTGCACTCCATCCTCCTGGAGACATCAAGGATCAAACAACTCTCTGGCTTCGTGTTGGATCAAGATGGGGCCAACAAACACTGTGTGGCATCAGAACCAATCCTTGCCATTCGTAGAAACTTATTTTTTGTTTTAAAAAATGTAATGCTGAATGCTGATCCTCAGCCCCAGCCCTGCTGTGTTCCTGAAGACTTCTGGGCTCTGCTTCTTCAGTCAAACCGGCTGTCACCTTAATGCAGTTCCCTGGAATGGTCTCTCCACTCCACCCTCAGTTTCCTCTCTCATGCCACTGTCTAAGTCTCAATTCCAATACCCTCACCCCAGAGAAGAGTTCCTGACCACCAGGCAAAGTCACCACACCCCCTCCAGGATTATCTATGCCATGCCCCTCGTTTCTTGTCTTCAGAGGATCAGCTCTGTCTGGAAGCATTGTATCTGCTCCTTGTTCATTGTCTCACCCCCTCCACACAGAAAGCTGTCATTTACAGTTCTAGAAATGTGCAACTGAAAGGTCTGCAGAAAACTCAAAGCCTGATTGTCTAGAGGTGGGAATGGAAGCCAGGGAGGGCCAAAGCTTGCTCCAGTGGAGCAAAGCAGGAACAAGGCTTTAGAATGGTGTCTCAAGGCCCACACTCCCATCACTCTTTTGACTCTAGTAGGAGACCGCCCTCCCGCAGAAGGTCCCCAACAACCTTTTAATAGTCTGTTACCATTTCCCCAAGCCCTGCTGTTTTCAGGCACAACCTTTACTGAGCAATAAAACCATGACGCTCTTCTTGTCACAGTTTCTTCAGGGGCTGAGCAGAATATTTAAGAAAGTGTCTTCAGTTTGGGCAGTGACCTACGTGAAGATGGGGACTGCATTAGATTAGCTTTTCATTTCCTGTGTAGTAGCCAAAGTTCTATGATCACAGAACTTCTCTATTAAAAATATGCATTTTTCTATATGATGCATGATGATTCAGATAATAGAACCAAAAGGCATCTGATGAAAAACCACAGCCTTCTGCCTCCCTGCCTGCTCCTCAGACACCATGATTTCTAACCCTTCCAGCTTCCCTCATCTCTCCATCCTTCAAACAGTGCTCATGTGATTCTAGTTCCCACTAGCTTAGTGTTACTGATGTCCTGCTTACAGAAGTTTTCCTCTTTCACCACCATTTGCCCCCATCTGCAGCCTTCTGTCATCTCAATTCGGCCGCCACTTAGATCAATAACCATCACTTACATTGTCACCGTATGAATGCCCTACTCCTGCAGAGCCAAATGGTGCACCCTGACTGCTTTTTCTTGAGAAACTTTTTTTCCCGTGGTATTTATTGTATTACTTTCTCTTCCTTTCTCTCCTCTCTCTCTCTCTCTCTCTCTCTCTCTCTCTCTCTCTCTCTCTCTCTTTGGCTCCATCTATTTTCTTCTTTTTCTTTGTTTTTTTTCTATTTTATTTTTTGGGACTGGGCACTGAACTCAGGGCCTTGTGCTTGCCAGGTAAGTGATGCACTGCTGAGCTACATCCTTGGCTATTTTCTGCATTTCTTAAGTCCTTTCAAAACAGTTTTTTTTCCTGTGCTGATGGAACCAGTGCCTCACATATGCTAACCACTGGCCTATCACTCAGTTACGTCCTCAGTCCCTTTATTTTCAAACAGGATATGTTAGCTAGGTGGCATTGAACTTGCAATCCTCATGCCTCGGCCTCCAGAGCAACTGGGATAAAAGGTACCCATCACCACTCCTGGCCTCAATTTTTAAAACACACTGCAGGGTCCTTTGCTGCAGAAGCCCAGATGCAAGGCAAATTTTGGCTTCAGCTCCATGACCATGATTCAGTGCACTCTTCAGGGTGTACATTCTGCAGCCAGGTCCTCTCCAGACTCTGCCCTCCTGGTTCTCTGCCATGTGCAACCTCAGCATGTGCTGCTGCTGTCACAGCACAAGTAGGACAAGCAGTCCACACATGGCGTTCTGCAGAGGAGACTAACAAATTTGATCCTGGGCTGGCATAACTTTAAGAGATGTAGGAGTCAGAGCAGATCCTTGGGGAGGGAAGCCCAGAGAGATCACCCTACATGCAATAGAGACCTGCAGTTTACACAGTGTGATCTATCAGCCTTGACCCTCCGCTGGCCTTCAAAGGGTACCAGTACTGAGCCATGTCATGTACAACACGGTTGAAGAATCCTTGAAATCATGTCTCATGTCTGGCTTACTGGTATCCCTTTGTGTCCACCTCATGGAGCTTGTGGAACAAAGGGATCGTTATCTTCATTTTACAATTGGAGCAAAGGGATTATTATCTTCATTTTACAACTGAGAGACTAGGGCTCTCAGAAGTTTAAGGTTATCTGCAAAGTTTGCAGAGCTGCACCCCAAGCCCTTGGTTTTCAGACTCCAAATCCAGGACATTTTCCACTTTCTCCCTTTCTCCTCACATGCTTAGGGCCTAATGAAAAACCACACAGCAGCCTAATTTAAATCTGGGAGGAAGGCACAGAACAATGCCCAATCCATATCTTACCAGTACCATTAGCTAGATTTTCTTGGGCTTTGGACTAGGAAGGAGTTTGTCCTGAAAGTAGCATCTCCCTACACTGGTCCAGCAGCTAAAGTGCAGGTGTGCCTGGATAGTTAAGAGGGGGTCTGATTAAGAGCTACAATTTAGCCTGCACTAAACATAGTTTTCTGCATTTTCCATTCTTAAACTCACTTGCCAAACTGTGCTGTCTTTACTGATTCACTTTGAGATTAGCATGGATTATGAATAGGGTATTTCCTTGATCATTAAAAGAATCATTCAGATGTGGTAGAATGGACTCAATTCTGTTTTCTACACGTATCCTTCACACCATGCAGGAACTTCCATGGTTTTCACAGCATGTAATAAAGTGCATGGAAGTCCCAACTTTGAGTGCAGGGTAGACTCCATGGCAAGTTATCTTCAGATAGTAGACCCAAGTTCTCCCCATTCTATGAAATGCCTATAAAAATAATCACATAACTGTGCACAGTGGTACACCATGGTAAGCTCAGCTCTTGGGAGCTGAGGCAGGAGGTGTGAAAGTCTGATGTAATCTCGACAACAAGATCCTGTCTCAAAAAATAAAAAAGGGCTAGGGATGTTGCTTAGGGATCGAGCACCCCAGGGTTCAATACCCAATATTGAAAAAAGAAAAGAAAACCTAGATATTAAGATTTTTTTTTAAATTTAAAGGAAACAGTCAATAACCATGTTAGAAGTAGCAACAGGCACCCTCCAGGTGTGTGGGTTGGGCAGAGCAGGGCTGAGGAGGCAGGAAAGGCAAGAGGAGAGAGTGAGGCCCTGGGGTGTGGGTGGAGCCATGGAAATTCTGCACACGGAATGGAATATTTGGAGCTCAGTGACTTTCAAGCTCCGCAAGCTCACAGTAGGCACTCCAGAAATGTCCATCCAGGCTTCAGATGACAAACAGGTGCCCCGGGAGTTGACACCACCTCACTGCCTAAGTAGAGGGGCCATTCTGTCATGCCCCTGCCCGATGCAAGCTTGAAGAGTGTGTGTGTGTGTGTGTGCGCGCGTGCGCACATATGTACTGTATATCCAACCTTGGGTGTGGAAAGCTCACAAAAGTCCTGCTGGTGACTCACTGGCCCTCCCTTCCCCAAACACAACATTCAGTTTGCCATCACAGTGGGACATCAATGCCAGGGGCTTGTGGGTGAAGGAAAGGCCTGGGGACACATGCTCTAGCAGCACAGAATACTCTCCTGTCTTCTTTCTCGTAAAATCTGCATCATGGGAGCCCCAGCTTCAGCGCCCTTCACTGTGCCCACAGGAAGAGGCTTTGGCACACACATGTTACAAGTGCAGGAACAAGAGTAAAGCTGGCCAGCTTCCCGCCAGGGAGAACATGTTTTTAAGATGACCACAAGGTCCACCCAGCTCTATTCCCGCCTTGGGAGTTCTTCCCACAATTCAGGTCAAAGCCTGTGCTGCAGCCTTTTCCTGGAATTGCAGGTACCGGGACAGGCCTGAGGTGTGGAGCTTCCCAATGCAGACCTGAGCCCATCTGAGGAGCAGCTGCCCAACTGCACAACCAGAGGGAACTGAGGTCCACTCAAGCTGCTAACTCAGCCCAGGGCTGGCTGGAACCCAGGCCCCTCCCACTGCCCCAGCACTCCAAGGGGACAGTGGCTTTGGCCTGTTTTCAGGAAGGCAGAGGTCAGCTCAGCCTCCTGCCCCGGGGGTCTGGACACCAGCCAACCAGCAGTTGAAGCCCATGTACCCCGAGAAGCCCAGCTTTGAGCCTCATGTGGCCAGGGCTCTAGGCACAAAGCCAACACTCAGCTCTGTTCGGAAGTAGTCCCTGGCAGGACATTGGAATTTGGCCATGCCGAGGCAGAAGCCACTGCAGATGATTCTGTCTGCACAGCAATGGGTCTTCCCACCCACCGGAATAACAATAACTGCAGCACCGACAGAAAGCTGGAAGAAAAAAAAAAAGACAATAGAGAGCTGATGTTTACTGCCAAGTATGTGCCAGGCACTATTCTAAGCTCTTTACGCACAATAATGTTACTCATCAAAACACTGACGTAGGAACTATAATTAGCCCCATTTGACAGGTAATGAAAATAAGGCCCAGAGAGGTTAGGCAACTTCCCCAAAGTCACATGGCTAATAAAAGCTGGAACAAATATTCAGACCCAGGCAGCGCACAGCAGAGATATCACCATGCTGCCCAGGCCAAGCCTGGATTTCCCTTTCCTTGATACTTTAAAGCCTTGGGAATTATCCAAAGTCCTAGGGTGTTGGACACAACTTGGTGCCATTCCAGAGACACACTTTGTAAAGCACCATAGGGACAAGGGAAGTGGGGACCACAAAGCCATGTCCATGTCCATGTCCTCAAGGCTAAAGGAGTTCCCTGTCCACAGGGTAGACATCTGTCAGCAAGGGGACAGACCTCTCATAAGGATGGGCAAGGACCATGGCCCAATGTATAGGCAAGAAATCAAAGGACAGAAAGTTGTTCATGTGATTCGGTTCACAGGTAGCAGAACCAGAATTAAGAACCCAGCTTCTGGTCACTAGGATATTGTTCATCCCTCCCCTTTCAGTACTGGAGATTGATGATTGGTATATTCCTATCTCCCTTTTTATTTGTTTATTTGTTTGTTTGTTTGTTTGAGATAGGATCTCACTAGGTTGCTAAATTGCCCAGGATCCTCCTGCCTTAGCCTCCCAGAGTGCTAGGGTTATAGGTGTGCATCAGCTCATGAGCTTACTGCTCATTCTTTTAAAATACAGCAATTGTTCACATCATGGATGTTTTCTGAGCTCCCACTATGTTCCAGGCCCTAGTGACACATGAATGATCACAGGCCACGGAGGACTACTTGTTGGGCAGAATGGAGGGGACAGATACAGAACAGCCAGAGCACATGCCAGACTTCACTGCCACCAGACCAGCCACAACCTTCCACTGGGCGGAAGCCTAACAGGCCCTGAAGCCATGCAGAGGAGCGTGGACACCACCCCAGAGACAGTAGTGCTGCAGAGGGTTCTGGGCAGGGTCACCCTACATCTGCTTATAAAAGAAAACATTCCGCAGCCAGGAGGAGGCACGATTCGGGAGCTACAGTGTAGTCCCAGGGAGACATGTTGAGGGTCTTGAGGAAAGCAGAAGGGAGGGAGAGAGCCCCGAGCTCTTCCAGATGGAGCATCAGGGGGATGAAGGGGGACTGAGGGATGGAGTAGGGGTCCTTAGTGTGTTCCAGAGTGGCTGCTGGCTCTGTGATCCTCACTGGGCTCGGCTGAGAGAGGACAGGGGAAGGACGTGGAGGGCAGCTCATTTGGCTTGAGAAATGTCTTGTGGGCAGTGGTGAAAACAGGTTCAGCAGTTAAAAGTATGCACAGGGCTGTTGTTTGGGAGAAGACAGGAGTGAGAAGCAGAAGTCTCAGTGTCATAGGTGTGTGGGTGGCAGGGGAAAAGAATCACCAAAGGAGACAGAGGGCTGGGTATCCCAGGAAGAGAAAATCAGGTTCCAAGAGAGAAAAGATCAGATGAAAAGTCTGGGGTGGGACATGAGTTCACTGGGGGACAAGGTCACAATAATTTCAGTGAAGCAGGCGAAGGTGCATCGTGAATTTTCTGCTCACAGCAGGATGCTGTTTTGCCGGTGTTCAGGTGGGTGTTATGTGCCCCCCATCTTGGCAGTGGGCCTTGTAGGGTGGTCTTCTCCAGCCCTTGGAGTGCAGAGCTCAGAGATGGTACCCAGGAATGTGTGAAGGAGGTAGGCGGGAAGAAGAAGGAGAGTTCAAGAAGCTAATAAATAGCAAAGAAATGGAGCTGAACTTTTCTTTCACAGCTGACAATGGAGGGAGGAAGAAATATTTACCAAGGGCCTGGAGTTCCTGCTCATAGAGAAAATCCTAATCCACATGGCTTCACTGGTGAATTCTGCCAGACATTTAAGGAAGAATAACACCAATTCAACAAGACTAGTCCAGGAACTGAAGAGAAGGGCACCCTCCCCCAACTCATTCTGTGAGACTGACATTACCCCAAACTGGACCAAAACTTTACAAGAAAGGAAAACTACAGAGCCAAATGTGATAGCAGTGCATGTCTGCAATCCCAGCACTTCTCTAACTGAAGCTGCAGTATCGGGAGTTCAAGGCCAGCCTAGGTTACACAGTCAGTTCAAGTCCACGCTGTACAACATAGAGATGCTGTCCAGAAAAAAATTTTTTAAAAAATAGAAAGAAAAGAAAAACAGAAGCCCGGCATGGTGGCTCATGCCTGTAATCCCAGCACTTGGGAGGCAGACGCTGGAGGATCATTGTGTGTTGAAGGCCAGCCCGAACTGCATGGCAAGACCCTGTTCTCAAAAAGACAAGACAGACAAAGAAAACTAGAAACCAGTATCCCTCTTGTACACAAATGGAAACATTTTTCAAAAAAATTTAGTAGAGCAAATCCTCCCATCAAGTGGGAGGACCTATTTCTTTACCCATTAAACCCTGGCTGGCTTTGTGATTTGTTTTATCAATAAAAGGAAGGAAAATGCCAATTCTGCACCAATTCTAACTGAAGGCCTCAAAAGGTCTCTTGCCCTTCCCACTCGGTCACTGCCCAGTGACCATGCCACCAGGCCATGCTGGCCTGCTGGAGAGTGGAGACCACAGAGAACACAGATAGGCTTTTCCAGTGAGGCCAGGCTGACCCGCCAGCCGCCACAGACACACTACCCTGCCCAGCACAGCCCAATTGCCCACCTGAGGGCATGAACTAGATTTGTAGTTGCTTCTCAAGCTGGCACATGTGGGATGGCTTGTCACACAGCAGTAGCTAACTGATACGATAGAAAAACACAGCTCGACTAAGATTTAGAGTTCCTGGGGCACAGAAACCATGGCTTGCTCAGGTCAAGTTTACTCAGAACATACTTGTTGAACGCTTGCTGGTTTGCACAGCTTCTACATAACAGCTAATAATTGCTGTTATGCAAAGGACTCTGGCTGGCCCTGTCAGTTACAGAGTTCACCGCTGCCTGCCCTATCATCCTGAAATCATACCGTCCAGAAAACCCACTGCACAGACAAGAGAGGGCTGGGGTGCACCCAGAGACCCACAGCATATCAATGCGGGGGTGAGGTTGATCTAGACTAGGCTGCTGGTGTGAGGCAGGTATCAAACTCAAGTCAGGAATTAGGTTAGAAATTCTCTGTCCTTTGCACAGGACCTGGAATTGGTGAGTTTCAAGCAATCCCGGGAGACTCAGTTTAATGGCCATTTCCTCTTTCATAAGTGACAAAAGTTGTTGTTTTTGGAGACGGATTCTGCAGGCAATTTAGTTAGGTCTCCAGGAAGCCAGGGCTCCACCTGGTAACCTGTAAGTTAGTACAGGAGGGGGACAAGGGACAGCTAGGAGATGGAAGCATCTGAGCAAAATGAGAGAACAACCAAACTGGAGTCTGATAGACTGAACCGCATCCAGCAGCTGAATACCAATCTGTGCCTCGGTTTCTCATTTGAAAAGCGGACCCAACCTGGGTTTACCTACCTCCTAGGGTTACAGGAGATAATTAGCAGAAAGTGCCCGGAACCATGCTTGGCACGTAGTAGGTGCTCTGGAATATGAGCATTGTCACCACCATCGTGGTCAAGGAGGTGACCTTGGAAGTGACCCCTCTACCCAGCCTATCTCCTCCCCAGGTAGCCACTGTGCTGCCCACCTGTCCACTGCCACCGCTTGCAGACAGGAGCCACCAAGTAAAAGCAAACCATCCCGGCTGTCTCCTGATGGAGGTAGTGGGAAAGGCAAGCAGCCAGGAGGTGGCTCAGGAATGAGGACACTTAGTGGACATTTGAGGCACTGTCCCCAGTCCAGGCTACGTGATGCTGTCCCAAATCTACCATCCCCACACCACCCTCACATTCTCAGATATATCCACGTATCTCCCCCATTACTAGTCACTCACTTTTTAAATGTACATTCTGCTAAAAGAAAGTGTTAGATCACAACCGAAATGGAAAGTCAGCATCGTTTCAATAAATAGGGGGTGCTGGGAAAAATAAACAAACTGAAAACAAAGTGACATTAAATTCCATCTAGAAATGCTTGCTGGTGAGAGCTCTGGGTCCAGGGCCAGCTTTCCATCTCTTTCTTTACTAAAACAGGATGTCACAAGTGTTTGGGAATTTCAAAGGCCCTTACACAAATCTGAGGCTTCCTCCTTGAAAAGTTAAAGGGGAACGGAAAAGGGGTGATTTAAAAGGGGTTTTATTTTACTTAACATTAGGTGTCTGGTCCCACTAACGCACCCGTGAGAGTTTATTTTATATGTCGACTTGGCTGGGGTGTGGTGTTTCCGGGGGGGTTTGGGGACGGAATGAACATTTTTATCAGTAGACTCTGAATTGAGCAGATTTCTCACCCAAATGTGGTAGGCCTCGTCTAGTCAGCTGAAGGCCCAACCTGAACAAAATGTTGACCTCCTTCAGGTAACAGGAAATTTTACCAGCAAAATGGCCTTCAGACTTACGCCATAGAACTGGTTCTTCCCTGGGTCTCTAGCCTGTTGGTTCAGGGTACAGATTCTACACAAGTAAGGCTCCATTAATCACATAAAACAATTCCTTAAATTTCTCTCTGTCTACACAAACACACACACATGCATGCATGCACACACATGCACACGCACCATAGTTTCCTCCCCACAAATGATTTTACCTTCAGCAATTTCAGTTACCCACAATCAACCACAGTCAGAAAGTATTTGGTGGAAAACTCCAGAATAAACAATTCATGAGTTTTACGTTGTGTAATGTTCTGAGTTGCACGCTGAAATTGCAAGCTACCACGGCCACCCCTTGGTCCAATGCATGTACACTCTATATGCTACTTGATTATCAGATGGCCCATGGCAGGGTTGCAGAACTTCTGTGTAGGGTCTGGCACTATCTATGATTTCAGACAGTCACCTGCTGAAAGGAAATCTTGGAACAGAGGATAAGGGGAGCAGAACGTGGAGCAATGCAGCTGCTCTCCATCAGGATGTCCAGCCCATCATGACTCCCCAGCCTGACAGCTGAGGACTAGTGGGGCTAACTGGAAGCCATTTGCATCACCAAACACTGGAGACTAGGCCGTCACTGAGCCAGCTCAGCGGGGAGCATTTCTGAGCTGGGAGCTGGGCCCAGTCACATGTCCCCAGCAGCCTGCCTGGGGGCTGAGGGTGCAAAGCTGGGGAGAGGAGCAGCCCCCAAACACTCAGCCCCTCCTACTGGAGCACCTCAGACACTGTTGCAACTGTAGCAATGGTATTGTCCACAGCGGGACTGGGAAAGCGACCCCACAGAAAAGGAATCACAAACTCACACTGTCTCTGCTGGAAGGCTCCATTAGAGCCACCCTGCCCTGGCCAACGCCTGGATTTTTACTGCACCCATTTCCATTTATGCAGCAGGACTGCAGCACTGGGAAGCTGACTGCTGCTGACACTGATTCCAACTACTGGGCCCTGAACTTTAAAACAAGGGTCCCCAAACTTCAGTCACTTTCGTTCTACTTTCTTTTTTTTTTTTTTTTTTGTACTGGGGATCGAACTCATGACCTTGTGCTTACCAGGCAAGCACTTAAGCCACTGAGCTAAATCCCCAGCCCCCGTTCTACTTTCTCATGTAGCTCCTTGAAATGCTACTTCATATTTGTCCTTAATCCACTTTCTAACATGAAGATGCATATTTTAAAAAGAAACAACATTGGACTCCCTGGAAATGGAAAATCAGCATCACTTGCTATAAATAGTAATTGGGAAAATAAATAATGTCCCTACCCCACCTCCCCACCCAAAAAAGTTCACAAATTCCAGTTTGATGCTGTTGCTTGCCACAGGAATGATGCTGGAGACCTGTTTGATCTGTGTTAAGAAGAAATACTCCTGGGGCACAGGGCACACACATATAATTGCAGCACTTTGGGAGGCTGAGGCTGGAGGATTACTAGTTAAAGCCTAGCGTGGGCAACCTAGTGACTCAGCAAGACCCTGTTTCAAAATTAAAAACAAAAAAGGGCTGAGGATGTAGCCCAGTGTGAAGACCTTAGGTTCAATTCCCAGTTGCACCAAAAAAGAAAAAGGGAGGAAGAAGAGGAGGCCTGCAGAGTCAGAGGCATTCACCATGTCAGCATCGGCCAAGACTTTCCCGTTGATGGAATCAGAAGACGTGAAGGCAGTGAAAGGGAATCCCTTTCTCACTGAGGGATTTAATGTCCCTGGAGGACAGAGCCATCTACACTCGCTCCAGCATTATGACTCCCACGCCCCAGAAAACAGCCCTATCCAGGGCTCTCTCTTCCACTGATTCCAATTCTGTCTTCGGGGGAGTCCCTGCCCAGAGGTTCCCAGAACATGTGCCCTGCCCTCCCTCCACCTCCCTCAGCCATTCACCCAGGCCCAGCCTGTCCCAGAACTTTTGAGTGGAGCTCAGCTGGGACCTAAGAGGCCTGGCCCCAGGGACCTGTTCCAGACCTATAGGAATGTCCCAGGGAAGCTCCCTAAGACAGAAAACCAGGACAGGGCTGGGCATGAGATTAAACCCCAGGGACACAGAGGAATCAGAACCCCATGCACTGCTGGGGGGAATGTGTAATGGGTGTTAGAAAAAATACAGTGCTTTTTAAGTTAAAAAACATTACAGTAAAAGACACATTGCCATGAATCCCCTTCAAAATACTCTGCCTCTCTTTGAACACACTTATCCCACTGTTCTTGCCACTTTCTAAAGCAGTTCTGGAAATCCTCTCTCCTGAGCATCTTTACGAGGTGCGTTAAAAATAAAATGATGAATGTTGTGGCCTGCCCACGGCCATCCAATGGAAAAGCAGACTTATAAAAACATTAGTGTGTCCTCATCCAACTTATACGCTGGATCTGGTACCTGGAACTCTGGCTCTTCTTCAAAGTCAGAAAAATGACCATGAAAGGTCCACATTTTGAATCAATTCAGGACATCTAGGCAGCGACAATAAACTAAGGACACTCACAAACTTCCAAAAGCGCTTCAGGAAGTTGTGAGATGATGGGATGAGCCTGTCTGAAGTGAGGGGAGCTCGTAAAATGGGTGTGAACACTGCGGGAAACAGTGTGGCAGCTGCCCAAGTAAGCGTGGAGCGATGGTGTGATCCAGCAGTTCCACTCCCAAGCATATCCCAAAGGAAGAAAACGTATGCCCCTGAGAAGAACCTGCACACGAGCATTTATAGCAGCACTGTTCACTGTTACCAGAAGCTGGGAACAACCCACATGCCCATCAAGAGTGAAATAGTTAAGTGAAATGTGTGGATCTATATAATTTAATATTATTCAGTCATAAAAAAGAACAAAAACTGGCTCCAATGCAGATAAAGCTTGAAAACATGATAAAAGAAACCAGACAGTGAAGGCTACGAATTATGTGATTTCACTGACACAAATGTCCAGAATTAGGCAAATTCATGAAATCAGAAAATGAATCAGTAGTGGGTTAGAGCTGATGGGGCTGGATAAATAGATGCGATCTAAAGGGTGAAGGTTTCTTTTAAGTGATGAACATGTTCTAAACTGACTGGGTGTGTGGACGTACTCAAACACAATGACTCAAGCACCTTAAACAGCTCATTAAAAAAATATTTTAAAAACAAGGAATCCCTGAGCTCATGGGAGGCTGGTATTTCAACACTGGGATGAACACCGTAAGGGTTCAATGGCCTGTGTGCTCTCCTGCCCCTGGTGGGTGGCAGGGGAACCCATGAATCAGAAGCAGGCATTTCAAGAGGAAGGGTCTGATCTGAACCAGAACCCTCCCCACACTCTGCCCACTCCAAGGCCATGCCACACCTAAAACTGATCTCCTACCCCCAGGACCCTACCAGCTTCCCACTTCCCAGGATGCTGCTGGAGGTGGAGCTGTGTGTCCCCATTTGCCAGCCTGTCCATTAATATGCTCTGCAAGTCATATGAAGGCATGCAGCTCCTGCAGATGGACGCTATGGGAGAACATGAATACATGGAACACCCAGGCCTACCCTCCACGAGCCTACCTTCCACGGATAGCTCAGATGAAGCGTCAGGATGGTTCAGGGTCCTAAACCATTTCTTCTCCCTAACAAGCAAGCTTGGCTGCTCTCCTTAGGTGGGCCAGGCCTCTGTTCGGAAAGTTCTCTGATTCTTGGGGGGGCCAGCTCCATGTACTCTGGCCTGAACTCCAAAGTCACCTCCTTGGAGAAGCTTTCCTAAATTCTCCAACCTAAACAAGCTGCCTGCCCTCATCTCTTCCATTTTCTTTTCTTCACATCATTAAATATCACCTGTCATTTTCTTATTTCTCTCAATTCAGTTTGTCTCGCTGTCTTGTCTCTACACTCTGAGGGTGAGAATTTTCATCTAATTGGTTATTGCTGGGTCCCCATTGCCTTGCACAGGGGCCTGGCACACAGGAATTGCCTGTGAACCAAAGGATGGTGATGTGTCAGGTGTGCTCTTTTCCCCATGCCTGGCCTCCTCAGGAAAAGCCTCACCCTCCAGAGGTTTCAGGAGGTGCGTAGAGCAGAGGGAGACCCTCCCACGATAAGGAGATCTCACAATGGAGGCACAGTGTCCTCCTCTCCCTGGGCATCCTGAGACCTCCAGTTCTTGAGATGAGTAGGCTTTTGTATGCAGAAACAGGAATAATCTGAGTCCATAATCTTCTGCTTTGAAACTGAAGGGACCAATGAGGAATGTAGGCAGGGGCTCGGGCCAGGATCCAGTGAATCAGTTCCAAAGGCAGGGAGGCAGCAGGTTGGGACTCTGGCTCTGTAGAAGCTCTGAGTCCACTAGAAGACAAAGCACAGTGGGGAGACTGGAGTTCCCCAAAGAAGGACCACAGGGCCTAAACCACCTTTGTGCAGCAAATTAAGGACCTTTTTGATTTTGGTCCTACCTGGTTTGCATGTAGGTTCTCACTGTACGGAGCATGAAAGACCCCAAAAGGATAAAGGAAATTGAGGAAATCAAGCCACTGGAGATACCATCCCAACTGGAATCTCTGATGTCACTCCAGTCTGTGCTTTCTAGATGAGAAAACTGCTGGGTGGCAAATTTCAGTAGCTTGCCCAGGGGCACACTAGCCATAAGTGACACACTTGGGGTTTGAGTAGTCCTGTTTTACCACCACCCTTCCTAAAGAAAGCAAGGAAGAAAGTCACAGAAAACACAGTGATGTCATGGGCCCAATGAACGGGTAGCCAGACAAGCACTGGAGAGGAACAGGGACCCGAGAATGTGCCATTAGGACCTCACCCCAGATAACTTAAATCACAACCTGGGAGGAGAGGTCTCCAGTACAGCTGACCCTTGGAATCCACTGGGGATGGCTTCCAGGACCCCCAAAGATACTGAGAATACTCAAGGTCTTTATCTAAAATAGTACAGTATTTACATATCACCTACAGTCATCTTCCTGTGTACTTTCCATCCTCTCTGGATGAGTTACAAGACCTAATGCAACATAACTGTTATGAAAATAGTGGTTATGCTGTCTTGCTTAGGGAGTAATAACAAGAAGTGTGTAGATGTTCGGTATAGATGCAATTTTTGACCTGAGGCTGGCTGAATCCCCACATGCAGAATCTGTGGATATGGAGGGTGGACAGCATGTACAGTATTCAAAGCTGCCCAGGTGATTTCAATAAACTGCCAAGTCAGCCAAGTCCCCCGGGGTCAGCCCTTCCACTGGCCTTTAAATGATAATGCTGTAAGCACCCGCTCTATTTAATTCGTGAATTACAGCTTATATAGTTATATATTTACCTATACTATGCACAAAATGAAATACAAGTTACCAGGCTGCACCTCTTTTGAGACTAGAGTGAGAGATGCATCATTTTTCTCAAGTTGCGTTCTCATGCACAGGAAAAACAATGTATTCCAGGAGAGGGAACTGGTGAAGGAGAAACATTCCTTTAACTCTTCCTGCTTTGTCTTTTGTTTCATCCAACCAGCTTATCGCATCACAGGGAAACCTAGGACAAATCCCATCTGCCAACTGCTGCCTCCTGGGTGAGCAAGGGGTTGGACCCAAGCAGTACAGCCACAGATCAGTCCCTGTGTGGTGCCAGCTGAGGTGGGGTGACCCAGGGAAGGGCATGGAATGGGCATCCTATGCAGGGACTTCTGAGGGAGCTCTTTTGTGCAAAGTGGAAGGAAGCAAGAGCAGCAGGCTGAGGCGGGAAGATGCCAGGGAGATGTGCGCTTGCTGAAGAGACCTCAGCCTGACCCTATGTGCACTCCTGACAGCCAGCAACGCAGAGACTTTATCCTACTCTGAGGCCCAGCAGCTGGGCTCATTCTCCAGTGTCCTCAGTCACATGCACAGTGTCCTCATCGGACACTGTCACAATTTCTGGGAAGTGGGGAAGCCACAGCTGGGGAAACAAGTGCACATCCAGCAATAGAGACCCAGCTGGGACATCACCACTGTCCACTGAGGACTGTTAAGAGTTTCCACTCCCTCTACCTATCCCTGTACCACCCATTGCCCGCACTTTTCTTTAAAACACATTAAGCCTACATTGATTCATTTGTAAATGTGTATTACACTGCAAATGGAAAAGTCAGCATCACATGCCAAGTATTAGTCTTTTAAGTAATATGCTTTAAAATGTGTATGTAATGACAGTCTTTAACATTGCCGATATGCTATAGCAATCGTCTCCAAACACCTTCAGGCGTATGGGCCCCATTCTGGTGTGCCAGTGACGAAGCCTCTTTCTGGCTCTGACCTAAGTGATGGTGCCACTCCAGCCCACTTGCCCTGATGTAAAAACTCAGCCCATGCCACCTGAGGCCTGACGCGACTGCAGCAGAGCCAACTGCAGGGGGAGAGGCATCAAGGGTGCCAGTAGCCTCCAGCAAGGCACCAAGACATGGAGCCTCTCTTCTGCAACTCTGCCTCCCTGCTACAACTCTGGGTGGGGTGCTGTGACACCTGCTGGAGTGCAATGGGGAACTCAGCAGGTACAGACACCTGGCTCCTGCACCTGCCAGCCCTTGCCACACTTAAACAAATGCCAGGAGAATTAATGGCCAAGGACTGATCTGACCTGATGAAGGTTAGAAGCTTCTCTGGAGAAATGGTGTGAACCTGGAAGGTTACAGAGACTGCAGTGCACAGACAGAGGCAGGGAGTGTAGGAGGAAAAGGGGAAAGGAAGAGCAGGGAGATGTGGTGAGAGAGGATCAAGCTGCAGGAACTCAGTCAGGCCAGGGAACTTGAGCAAGAAGCTGAGGAGAGAGTGACAAAATGAGCCTGGAGAACAAGCTACACCAACACCCCAACAGCACTGGGGGAACCTGCCAAACTACTCGAGTGCTGGCCCCAGCCTCTTGGGAGGCCACTGTCATTCTTTCCAGGTGGGGACCTAGAGTCACTTTTTATCAGGACTCCCATGTGAGTCTGATGGGCCACTAGCCAAAGACACATCATGCAAGGCCTGAAGTTTTTGTTGTTTTAGGAGCAAAACTATTAGAGTCTTTAAGTGAGTTGGGCAAACAGAGACTAGGTCAGCTCTGTGTCTTTGTAGGATCCTTCTGGTGCCTATGGGAAGTGGACTGCAGGGTCAGAGACAACACGAAGACCACGAAATAGTCAGTTTGTCAGGGCAAAAGATGACAGTGTCTGGGGCCAAGACAGTGGGTGAAGAGAAGGGACAGAATCCAGAAACACCAAAGGTTTGCATCAAAGAGGCAGAGTTGCCTCAGGCTTCTAGCATAAGCCACCAATGGATGCTGATGGCATTTACGTAAGGACTATACTGAGGACAGGAGGACTTGCTCAGACCCTCTTCTCCCCAAGGCTTCCCCCAGATTTATGGGCTCCCAACCACCGGCGTAGATTTCAGCACACTTTCCACATGAGTAAAAGAATGCAATGTGGTTTCCTTGCTGCCTTTGGCTCAAAAAAAGATTGTATCATCTGATTACCTAAATGTGTTTATATAAGTGAGAGAAGGAGCAGGAGAAAGAGGGGCTCATGTCATGTCCTCAAGGACCTTCAAAGACTGAGATCACAGATTTTGGAGGAAGCACATCTGACATCCAGGATACCCACCAGAACTTATCTAGCAACGGAAGATTTTAGACCCAAAAGACCAGGATTATTTCTAGAGGAGAAGGCAGGAGTCAAATACAGGTATAAGAGGGAGTGTAGGCAACTGAGCTCAGGAGCCTCTGATTCAAACCCACCCTGGCCATTTGCAAGTGGTGAGATTTTAACCATGTTCTTTAGCAGAGTTGTTCATCTCCACAACAGGGAGAATAACCTCTCTACCTCATAGGGTTGGTGCTTACTTGAAGTGAAGTCAACAAGGTAATGCAAGTGTCCTGGGAAACTGCTCTGCACTCTATAAATGCTCTAATAGCAGCAGAGCTATGATTATTACTTCAGATGGCACTGCTAAGTCACAGCTATTTGCTTCTACCCTAAAACATCAACCTGAAACACAGCGTGAGGCCCAGATCTTTACCTGCCTCCACAGACTGTCCTCAAAGCTCAGTGGTCAGCCCGACACACCTTTCTCTGGATTTCAGAACTGCCCCTTGGAAACGTGACCTAAGGAACTCACAATTGGCCCCTCTTCTCCAAACTATGATCAACATCTGTATATAGCACTCACACTGGACACCCACTTTGCCCACTAGGTGTCCACAATGTACTATTCCAAAGAGGATGTCCACAGGGCTGAAGGACACCTCCCCAGTTCAGTGGCCGTGACTGGATTTCCACAATGGTTCTTCTAATGGTCTATGTCTACTGGGATTTTGCCACAGAATCCATCCACCACTCCACCGCCAAGTTCACCATCTAAAGCTCTCTACAGTCACATCTAATGCACCCCCAACCCCCAACCATTGCTTGTGGAAAGCAGGGAGACTCCCTCATTATGGGACACGGAGGTAACTCGCAGTGCATTCTCTTTGTTAAGACTGGAAGTCTGGCACTCCAGAAACCTCAACAGCTCCATTCCCTCCTCCTCACCAGAATGTATCTATTCTGATGCATCCTTCCAGGCACTATTCTTCAGATAAACAAAATGCATAGGAGAAGCACACAGTGGGATTTCTCTTGTTTGTTTTTATACATATAGCACATTTTCCACATATAGTTTTCATAACTGTTTTTCTTAATTCAGCAATGCCATAAAGTTATTCCAATATTGTCACATATAGATATACTTTCCCCTTCTCCTCCTTCTCCTTCTTTTGCAGTACTGCGGACTGAACCCAGGGCCTTTGGACTGAGCTACATCCCCAGCCCTCTTTATTTTTTATGTTGAGACAGAGTTTTGATAATCTCTAAGTTGCCCCAAGTGGACTCGAATTTTCAGTCCTCCTGCTCAACCTCCCAAGAGTGCTGGGATTACAGGTATGCACCACCACACTCAGCTATACTTAGTAAACTATTCTGCAAAATGTCTATGGTTCCTCCCCAGAACCATGCTGCTAGGAGAATACTAAGGACTCTCCCAAGCCCAGCTCCAGTCCTGCAGGCTTCAGGAAACCCTTGCAAGCCACCACACTGCAGGCCTCCCTGAAATCACATCTCTTGGATCTGTCCTCATTATCATAACCTCTTTTGAAGACAGGGAAATCCCCCTTTAAATTGTAGCAGCTCACTACACAAAGTTGCTTTATAACAGCCATCAAGATGAAAGTGGGAAGGCAGCCTCTCCTCCAGCTTTGCTTTGGTTCAAGTAAACCACAAGCATCTCAAGCCACTTCCACAGACATCAATATATCACCTCTTCTGATCCTTAGACCAACCACTGACGGCCACAGGGTGGAGGGATGACCATCATTAAAGATGAAGGGAGTCCTGTGGAAGTTAAGTGGCAGGTTTCAGTCTGGGGCCTCTGTACAGAAGAGAGAAGTGGATGAGGAGCTCCCAGATGTTCCCAGATTAATCTTGTCATCAAAAATGTGAAATATGTCCCTCCCAGTCCCCATCAGACAGCCCTCTCCTAAAGATATTCAGACTGGTACTAAGATTTTTGCCAAACACAAGCCCCATCTGTGCTTATTAACTAAGCTCTTTAATTTTTTAAAATATGTTTTAAAGTTTAAAACATTAACTTTCATTTCACCCAAAGCAACAGTATCTGTGAAACTGTGGCTTTGTGTGCCATTGACATATTTTTGCAAACACCAACCAAGAAAATACATAATTAATTTATGTTCAGCTGCAGATATTTTAGAATTATCTTGGGTACCACCCATGATAACACATATCTGGGAAACATTAGAATAAGATTAATGAGATAAACTGGAGTCATATTTACTCACTGCAAAATTGTTTTATTAATTTCCTTTTCAAGAAAGAGTTCACTAGAGAACTTTGTGATTAGCATACCAGAAAAAAAGCCTTAATTAAGGATTTGCTATCATGAAACCTTACTTGATTTTAGGCTGTGAGCAGTCTGAAGTGAGGGACTTAAAGTATGTCCATCTGAACATCCTGAAGGGTGACAGCTATGCTGTATCCTAGATTTCTAAGGACATAGTAATGTTAAATAGCACCCCAGGGACCTCTCTGGACCCAAGGTCCTAGGGGAAGCTGATGTTTCTCAGCCTTTCCACGAGGTCAGAGTCTGAGTTAGCCTCCTCTTGTTCCTCAGTCCCTCACAGATGACCAGAAACCCTAAGGAAAATAAGGGTCCAGAAATTCAATTTTTCTGTCCAACAACTACTCAGTAAAATGGAGATACCAACAGCATCTCTGAAGGGAAGGAAGGAGGGACTCATCACCCAGTTCCCGTTTTCTTTACATCCTGCCCTAAGATGGGCCAACTTCCCCAGAGCTTGCCAGAACCCAACAGCTGTGCCCCTGGAGTCACTTGCTGCTCCGTGGGAAGTGACTTACTGTTTGAGCACAGCTCTCTCATCAGGATGTAAGCATGGAAATACAGCATCCTAGAAAGATGACACATGCCCCATGGAACCCTGACCCAGGGGCATATGGCTAGAATCCCTCTGACCATTCCCCAGCCATCGAACCCAGCTGGTTAAGTCCCTAAATCCAATCTAGCCTTGAACCTGCTGTTGACTTACTTGGCAGCCTCAGACAAGTCCCTCCACCAGTGTGTCCCTAGCTGTTAAACTTTAGTCACCCCTTCCAAAAGTCTGTCCTAGGATTGGCTGGCTGGAGGAGTCCCAGTGACTGGAACAGAGCAGTCCCGGTGTTGATGTCGTCACACAGCCAGCCTCCCTCAGGCGTCAGGTTACCAGCCTGCACTCTCGATGGGTGGCAGCGTTGCCTCCGATATTTTTAGACTGCCCCCTCAGCCTGGCCCTAACAAGAGCCAGACACATCCCGCTGAGAAATTGTACTGGGTAACTTGTGGAAGGAGACAAATCACCATTCCTGGGGCAAGGAGGGGAACCTCCTCTTCCCACCACCTTCACACCTATTCCATTCCTTCCCTGGACAAGCCGAAGCCCAGTAGAGTACAGCTCCAGTTCTTTCTACTCTGCCAGCTGCCCTCTTCCTCCATTCCAGCTGCCTGCATTCCTAAGCCCAGTCACACACATGCACTCACTACGTTAGGGATCTCTAGGACCCCCTCACCTCGGGTAACCACCACCTTCACTCTGGAGCCTCGGTGGCTGCAGATGCCCACCCCCAACTTAGCCATGGAAGCCTGTGCCAGAGGCCCCACGTGGCCACCAGCTGGACATCAGCCACAGGTTGCAACACACACACACACACACACACACACACACAATTCACTGGCCCGCTAAGAGGCGGCTCTCAAACACATCCCGCCACCCCACTACAAGTCCCAAGCCATCCTGTCTGATCTGGAAAGTATTTATATAATTTTTGTTCCAACAGACTTCCCTTTCTGGTCATGTCCCTTTTTGTGACAAAGAAGTGGACCCAGGAAGGTGCAGGGCGGAGCAAGGCCAGGGCAGCGTCTACACGGGCCTGAGCCACGGAACTGCTCCATCCTCCCCATGGCTGGGAAATGGAGTCTGTGTGTTCCTACCATAAAGACACTACAGAGAGGCTGAGAACAGAAACCTAGGTGCCCTTCCTCGTGTGTGTGTGTGTGTGTGTGTGTGTGTGTGACAGAGAGACAGAGACAGAGAGAAACGGATGTACCCTATACATGCAATTGAATGTCCCCATCTAGGGTAGCGCCAGTGACAGCCAAGCTCCACCTCTTCACACCACTGTTTCCACCTGGCCATGCCCTTCCCCGCCACCCAGCCACCTCCCCTGGATTGCAGGCAAATTTAAATTCCCACGAAAGGGACAGAAGAGGCTCCAGGCTGTGAGGCCTGTTCTCTGCTTCCCACCTAACTTTCCATTCCCCGAATCTGGATGGAGGCGGTGAGATCCAAAACACCTCAGTGGGAACACAAGTTCAGCACCTTTCTGCCACCTCCGTGCCCCTCCCTGGTCTACAGGCTGGGCATCTATCAGCCAAGGCCCCCACAGGCATTTGCAGCCTTTTCCCTGAAGGGTCCTCCCTACCCCCACCGAAGCCTCTCCAGTTTGAAGCAGAGGGTTAAGGAGGAGGCAGGTGGAGTTCTAAGCCTGCCTCTTGCTCTTTCATTCTTGCTCCATGGCCTTGGATAACCAGCGTGGCTTCTCTGGCCTAGACTTCCCCATCTGCAACAGGGGAATGTGCCGGGAACTGTTCAGGGTGAAGCTCCAATGGAGGGGAGGGAGAAGGAGCAGGTATGGCCCTCTGCACACCTCCACCTGCCTCCCCACCGCATTCTCTCCAAGGAACCTGTCCCTTCGCAGCTTCTTCTCTTCCAGATCTGGAGGCAAAATTCCAGGAGAAGATGGCCAGCCACAGTGCCTGTCCTGGGATTTCTCTAACTGATTCAGACTGATGGGCAGAGGTAGCTAGAAACATCTTTTTTCTTTTCCTTTTTTCCCATCATGCGAAAATATGCTTACGATTTTAACCATTTGCAAATGTACAATTCAGTGGTGTGAAATACACTCACAGTGTTGTGTAACCACCCCTACTACCTGTACCCCATACTTTTTCCCCTTTCCCAACAAAAACTCTGTATCCATTAAACACTAATTCCTCCATTCCCACCAATCCCCAGTCCCTGGCAACCACCATTCCGCTTTTTGTCTATGGATTTGTCAATTCCAGGTGCCTTGTAAAAATGGAGCTGTTTGGGCTGGAGGTTTCTTAAATCTTTCTCCCAGCCCCTCACTCAAAGTTAATGACAATATCAACACACAAATGCACACAATTTGAGAAAGACAGCAGGCCCCAGCTATCAACTTCGTTCCAAAGTAGGTTTATTCCATTCTGGCCTGGAGGGAAGGCTTTGTCCTATGGGTCTCCCTTGGTCCAATTGTCAGTCCTCGAGCAAGACCTTAAAGACCAAACTGAAGTGTATTGAGATACCTGGAATTCAGGGGGGCCTTTCGGCCACACCTCGATCTCTGTCCTCCCATAGGCTGCAATCTGTAGGTGAGGCGCTCCCCACGAAAGCTCCTCAAGCCCACACCAGTGTAGGGGTGGGGAGAAATGTCGCCTGTAGCAGTATCCCACACACAGACGCGCAATTGCTGCGGACCCTAGGAAGTTGCTCCTTACCGCTGGGGGGCGTGCTGGAGACGCAGGCCGGGTGGAGTGGGGTACGCAGCCCGCCAGGACCAGCGCACGAACCTGGGCGCAGCCGCTCTGCTAGCTCAGGTCTGCTGGGACCTGGCAGAGGGGGATCTGGGTCCCATACGCTACAGGGAGCTCCCTTGTATTCCGAGGGCACCCGGCCTGCGGCTGGCGGGGCGAGGGGAGCCGCCCTGACTCCTCCTCAAACTTTTCCCGCCAGCCTGAGCGCAAAAGGCAAAGGAAACTGTCGGGGGCGGTGAAGTGGAATCCCGGACGCGCGGGCGTGGCGCCCACAGGAGAGCTGGGCTGCGCCCCGGAGACAGGGAGCAGAAATCGGGGTCTGCAACATAGAGGGTGCCTCGGGCCCTCCTTGCCCCCCAACAATCCCAAGGTCTCTCTGGGTCCCCAAAGAGCACGGTAGCGTCCCTGCCGCACGCTGCCCGTGCTCCGACGCCACTTAGCACCCTGTATGCATCCCCCGGGCGCGCCCCCAACTCACCGGGCGCTGTCGGCGGCGCGGGCGGCCGGACAGACAAATTCACAGGCTGGGCGCGAGGCGAGGCCGCCGGGCTGTTTTGAAGCTCTGGGCCGGGACTGCGCGCCCTCCCTCCTCCCTAGCGGCGGCGCAGAGCCTCCTCCCCACGGCCCCCTCCTTCGCGAGCCCGCCTCCCGGGCCATGATGTCAGGAGCCGGAGCCGGGGGGAGGGACCACAGGAGGCGGGGGGTGGGGGGGGACCCTGGAGGGAAAGGCCAAGCGCCCGGAGCGCCCCCAGCGCCCGCCCGTCTCTCCGCCCAGGCCAAATTTGGGGAGGAGTCGGGGCGCTGCCAAGGCCGGGGGCTAGAGGGAGAAAGAGGCCGGGAGCTGGGGCGCTCCGGCTGCGCTCACCTCCGTGTGCCACCCGCTTGCCCGCCTCTCTCCTCTCACTTCTTCTCTTCCCCTCTGATGGGAGGTTTTGGAGTTCGGTCTCTTTCGTAAGCACATCTGTTAATTTGGAGAGCTTGTTTGATCTCTCCTGCCTCAGTTTTCTCTTCTGGAAAAGAAAGTCCTAATAGGACCTCTTTCCTCTAAAAAAGTGACATCGCACTGAGGGCTTGGCAGGTACAGCCTAAGTGCTCCGTCAGGGTTTATCACTGTTATTTTTATCATTTCGGCGTCTTGGTGTAGGGTGGCAGGGCCGCTGAAGCAGGCCTAAGGTCCCTCCGTGTTCTTTCATTCACACGTACACCACCCCCGCCGCCCCCACAACCACCCGCGCCCTCGCAGTACACACAGAGACCCTCGCATCGCTTGCCGTGTTCTTTGGACTCACAGTCCTGGAATTTATTGCCCCTGAAAAAAAAACGAGGAGCAGCCACCTTTGTTTCCAGCCCCGGTTTTCCAATCTGAGCTGATCTACCTCGGAGGCTCTTGGGAGGACGGAAGAGGAGGCCAGAGCCATGGCTGTAGAGGGCTATATTTTAAAAATTGAAAAAGTTTCAAAACAGGTTTAAAACATATTACAGCACATTTTTAAACTTTTAACAGGTTAATGTTATTTGCACAAACTCCAAAGTCCAAGGGAATTGACTTCTATCTTCCACTGACAAGAGAATTAAAACTTCTTTTAAGAAATGTGACTTACCCAGCACTCTGGGAGGCTGAGGCAGGAGAGTCACAAATTTGAGGCCAGCTCGGAAAGGTTAACAGCTTAGGGAAATTGTGTCTGAAAATAAAAAAAATATTTTTAAAAGGGCTGGGATGTAGCCCAAGGTCGGGGGAAGAATTGATTTGTGTAATAGTATGGTCTGCTTATGACATTGTGTTTAAATTTTCTGAGGGCCTTGCTAAGTCTGAATTAGAGACCATCACAGGGTCTTGAGACCCCTCCAGAGTATCACTGCATCCCCCGCCCCCCAGAGTCTTGAACTTCCCCAGTTGGTCTAGAGTCTAACTTGCCAGGTAACTTTTAATTGTGTGGCTAACGAAGAAGACTCATTGCATAAGAGATTCTTTGGGGGTAGAGAGGGAACGGGCAGGTACTAATTTAAACTGAGTCTGACCGTGGTGCCTGCCTATCCTAGGGCCACCTGGAAAACAAAGAACCCGTTGAGGTCTCTATCTCTCTTGAAGAGAAAGAGATGGTGGGAGATAGAACAGATGAGTTTCTGCCATTTACTGAGCACTTGCTGTGTGTCACTTATTTTGTCCAAAATGTTGTTACTTGCAATGTAACAACAGCCTGCAAACCAGGTTACTCTCACTTGATCCATGAAGAAACTAGGGCTCAGAGAAGCTATGGAAGTCACCTGCCATCTGGGTGTGGTGGTTAATACCTGTAATCCCAGCACTCTGGGAGGCTGAGGCAGGAAGATCACAGGTTCTGGTCCAACCTGGGCAACTTAGTGACTTGGTGAAACCCTCCCCCCCCCCAAAAAAAAACAGTGCTGGAGGTATAGTGCAAAGATCCTGGATTCACTCCTCAGTACTACTCCTTGTAAGTGGATTTGAAGCCAGACTGACTGCATCAAACTCCATTCTCCTCTTTCACACTATCACTAGTTACCAGATACTAATATGCATGCTCAATCTATCATTCTGCTATATCTACCTACCACCCAAAATAGTGTACGTTTAATATTTTTCTTGAAATTAACTGTTTATTTTATGTGTTTATTTAAAAGGAACATTCATATCACCAAAGTGAACTGGAAACCAGTGCCATCCACCAAATATAGAAGACAAACTTACAAATATAAACACTACCAAAATAAAACATGGTTAGTACACTACAGCTTGACACTGTGGCCTGAAAGAGTTTAGGGTCCACTACAAAGGGAGATCAACAGAGTGTTATAGCTGGCTAGCATGGAGGAGTCTTTCTCTGGTTATTGGAACTATTGCACAGTCACTGGAAAAAAGGTCTAACTCAGAGATTCAGAGCCCAGTGATGCGCCCTCCCTGCTTTGCTTCGTGGGCCTCCTGCTGGTGGGAGTGTCCTGTACTGGAAAAAACCAGTCCAGACCCCAAATCCCCTTTCAAGACTCAGAAAAAGGAAGGATCCATGGTTCCTCTCCTGTTTCCAAATCCTCTCTGGAGCCCCACCTGCCTGTCCCATTCACCTGCAAGTACACTGTTCCTAGTTTTCTCTCTTTCAACGTCTCTCCTGTGACACGAGGCAGAAGCCTGCTGTGCCCACTTGCTTATACCCCTGCTTCTGATGTCAGTACTAGTACTAGTCTTGAAATCTCAACATGTTGGGGGAGGCGGAGTTAAAGTGTGTGCCATGGAGTTCTGGGGCTCAAAATATTATTCCTTGTAGTAGCAGTAGTATACACCCCATTCTAGCCGTAGACCTATGGTTATTCCTCATCTCTTCTTCTTGACCTGCTTCATGTGACTTGCTTCAGTCAGTGAGAAATGAACAGACATGATTCTTGCAAAGACTGGAAGAGTGCTTGGATGGTCAGTTATCCTCTTGCACACACTCATCATTTCCATAAGCAGAATGCATCTCTGGTAGAGCTACCCTGGTGACCTGCAAAACTCGTGTCTGGAACAAGGAGCTGCTCCAGCGAAGCAGCCGAAAGGTGAATGAGAAACATATGTGTATTGTTATGAGGCTCTGAGACTTCAGGGTTGTTTGTTATGCAACAGTAGCTGGTTGATAAAAGATCATCTTATATGCAGACAGCACAGTCCAAGGTGTGGAAGGCCATCGAAAAGGATGGGGGCGGGAGCTGGCTGAGAGCTGGGCAGAGAAAATAATCAAGGACACAGTGATCTCTGGTGTGTCCTTTTTGGCTTGCACATTTCAGAGTTCTGCCAGATTCTTGTAACTACTCCTATTGACTTTTTTCCTCAGAAGGAATGACTACAATTGTCCATGCCTGGGAGCAGACCTTAAGATAGCTTACTAGAACTCAGGTTGTAGCAATAGGTCACGGAGAGAGCAGTGTGCACTCTTGTCCAGAAGCATAGAGATTTAAAACAAAATATGATATAAGTCTGCAGGACGTTATGAGAATGAATGGATGGTGAACTTAATCCAACTATCGTGTTTGGTGGGTTAGTTGGATCTGGACAGGGTTTTAGTAACTTCCATTCAGTGACCATTTCCTTTGAAAACAATTTGGGGAAGAGGCTGTTACGATGACCTGCAGTGCCCCTGCCTCCTTTGTGAAATCTCTTTCCCCGAGAACACGACTTGCTTCTAATGAATAGACTAACAGTGATGGGATGGCACTTGTATGACTAAGTTCCAAAACAGTGTGACATCTGTCTTGCTAGCAGACTGTCTCTGTCACCATCTCAGTGTGCCCACTAAGGAATCCACACGGTACAGAATCCAGGAATGCTCCAGCCAGGACTCGAGGCCTCTGTCCGTCAGCCCACAAAGACCAGCATGCTGCCAGCTCCAGTTGAGTTTGAAAGTCTCTCCTTCTCCCACTGCCATCTAGCTGAGATTCCAGCTGTGACTGACACCCAGATTGAAGTCTTGTGAGAAACCCTGAGGCAGAAGGCCCAGCTAAGCCCTGCCCAGACTCCTGATACACAGAAACTGAGATAATAAACGTATGTTGCTTTAAGCTGCTAAATTGTGGGGTAATTAGTTATGCAGAAATAGATAACTAACATCAAGACTAAGAATAGAATTAACCCGATGACTCAGATTTGGGAGACCAGATTCTAGTTGTAGCCCGTGTACCCAGCAGGATGAGTTAGGTTGTACTGTGATAACCGATGACTCCCCAAAATCTCAGCGGCAGACAAGGACGGATTCATCTTGCACATGCGATATGTCCATTGTGGATTGACTGGGGTATGGATCCATGTCATCCTCAGGGCACAGGCTGAGCGAACAGGCTCTCTCTGGAATGTTCCTGATCTCAGGGAAGAAGGACACTATTAAAAGCTTTTGTGTGCTCACAGTTCATTAGTAAATCAAGCCACAAGGCCAAGCAGTGTGAATCTGTCACTGGCCATGTTACCTTAGCACGTAAATTTGCCCTTCATGAGCTAACACTGACCTGGGCTTAAAGCTCTCAGTGTTTCTGGGCGTAGGAACCTAACAAACACCTTCAAGGTCCTTGAAGTTAACAATGTCTCTTGGTTACTCTTCCAGAGATGGAGCAGGATCCTCAAACGAGGGCCACCCAGGAAAATTCCAAGTGTGAAATTACTGGAAACCTATTATTGGGCCCAAACTACCCCTCTACCACCAGTACTTCTTGGCATGGCTCACAACTGGCAGCAAACTGGTCATAAGAAAGAAGTCAGACAACCTCCTTGTCCCCACTGTGCGAACACTTGGGAACTCTGAACTTGTCTGAGCAGGATCTGAGAAATATGCCCTCTTGAGATCATTCCTTATCACCCATGTCCACGGACTGGGACGGAGGTAGGATAGAGACGATTTACAACAGAGAAACAAGTCTTGTTGTCTCTCGACTCTGGGCTTCATACTCTG
This sequence comes from Dolichotis patagonum, assembly GCA_004027295.1. Classification (NCBI taxonomy): domain Eukaryota; kingdom Metazoa; phylum Chordata; class Mammalia; order Rodentia; family Caviidae; genus Dolichotis; species Dolichotis patagonum. Next base: position 5,564 of record PVJX010020432.1, on the reverse strand, counting down.
GGAGATGGGGATGAAGCTAGAACTTCAGGATATGACTCTTCTGGCCCCCTTTTCATCTCTGACAGAAAAGGAGATGACAGACATACCTATGATCTGCTGTCCTGAAACTTCCTGCAAATAGAATATAAGTTAACAGTGCATGTCTCATCTCACCTGTTTCTGCCCGCCATGGGCCGCACTCCATGGCCCCTGCTTCTTGCCCTTTCCGTGTGCAGAAGTGCTTGTCCTGGGATGTCCTTCCTACCTGACCTGCCTTCACAGGCCCCTTTGGAACACAGTACTGAGGACTTGAAGAACTGTGTAGCTGGAGAGATTCTAGAGCTGGCAAGTGTTGGGGAAGATGGCGCTGGAGTGAGCCCGGGTTTGGAGGCTCAGTTTTGCCCTGTTGGCTGTCAGAGCTGTTTCCATCAAGTTTAAAAATGCAGCCCAAAAACATTTTTTTGAAAAGGAATTAACAATGCAAACACTGTCAACTCCACTTATGACAGAGAGGTCTGACAAATTATCAAAGACAACGATCACAGAACTAAATCTCTGGAGAAACAGCCCCAAACTATGCTATCTTGGGCTTTTTCAGATTTTCTAAAGCTATCGCATGTAATGAGTGCAAATGTGTGAATAGAAGAAACAGGAGGGATATGGACAGGGCTTTCCTGTTACAGAGAGGTTTGACTTTGTGGACCCAAAACACCTGGCTCCCAGGTCCATCAGACCTTTGGCATCACTGACCAGGATTTCAGAGCTTCCTTGATTTGAATTTCCCTGAAAGACAGTGTAACAGGAAGTTGGAGGGAGAGTTCACCATGGGCATCACCGCTCTGCTACCCAAACTATTCCCAGGATGGCTTACAGGAGAGAGCACCCAGGTGTCCCCCAACCCCAGCTGGGAAGATCGAGACCAGCTCTTTCAGCCCACTCTCTGAGAAGAACCAAGTAGTTTGCCACTAGAAAGTTTTGAAAAGGGGAAAAAATAAATACTTCTTGTTAATTATGTTCCAGGAGTTGAGCTCTCCTCCTGTGCCCAGGATCCCAGGTGTGATCACCAGTATTCTTCCTTAGATCTGTGAGTGAGATCCTCCTTGGTACTCTTAAAAATATTTTTAAATTCTCTTCCTTCCTTTCTGCCAAACAGTTGCTCAAGGAAATATTTTTCCAATCACTTGCTTAACATGTACTTCGTGGGGCTCTTCTGTGTGCCACACATAGGCACTGGCATTACAGCTGCGAACAAACGTGTCCCTAAATCTCCACTTGATCTTAGCCAAAAGGCCGAGAAGCGATGTGTCTCTAAATCTCTTGATCTCATGGAACTTATTAACTGACACCGACCAGTTCTACCTGTTATCCTGTTTTTTTGTCTTTCCAAGATTATTAGGTATCTTTTACTATATGAATTTTCTCTTATGCAATAAGATCTGGAAACAACCCCCTCAGATGCCTGATCTCTGGGCCAGCCATGTAAACCCAGCCACAACACTCAGGCTGGACTCACAAGTCCTTATGACTCTTTGAATATGGGGAAGGAATGATGTCTCCCATTTCCAAAGGGAGATACCCTCCCACCGAGAGCATAGCCCCACAGTGCAAAAGTCAAAGAAGAGACAGAAAAAAAAATTTTTTTTTCCAGTACTGGGAACTAAACCCACAGCATTTATACTGCGCTACATCCACAGCTGTTCTTTATTTTTTGTGAAAGAGTTTTGCCAAGTCATTAAATTGCTCAGGCTGGGCTTAAATTTGTAATCTTCCTGCCCCAGCCTCCCAGAGTGCTGGGATTACAAGCACAAGCCATCACACCTGGCTCTAAGTACATTTTTGTGTTATACTTTCTTACCTGTTGTCTCCATTCCTCATTAAACACAAACTCCCTAACACCAGAGGCCTTGTGATGAACAGAAACAAACTGGCTTCTGCCCTCTCTTTCATAGACAGTAGGGTAGACTACCATTAGGAGGGCAGATCGCTGATCATCTAAAGCTGGACTCTTCAGTAAAAGGAGTGTTATGAGTAATTGCAATGAAACAGCACACATAAAACTGTCCTGAGGAAATGGGATGTGCTGTACTATAATGAATTAAATAATCTGTCAGCTAAATGTGGACAAACTTGTAAGACAGCATGCCACAGAGGAAGAGGAGCCTGTGGTCTGTGGGTCTGTAATAAGGGGGGAAGATGGCCAAGCTATGGAAGGCTGGTAGCTTTGCTCCAGGGGTAAGGAAGCATTGTTGAAGTCTTTAATTCAGAGCATCGCTGTGGTCTGATTGCTGTGCAGAGGCAAAAAGGAGGCACAGAGAGAGAAACTAGGAGATGGGAAATGATAGTGACTCGGAATCCATGATTCCATTCACACTTTAGAAGAAGAAGACCCCAAGACTGCAGATACTCAGAGCTCCTTAAGGGGAGATGTCTGAGAAAATGGCATTATTTAGAGGGTGTCAGATGAAAGGAGCCCTTCTCTAGGGGCCACACGTGAAGGGTTTGGCTTGGTCCACTGGAATGTTTGATGGTGCTGCTTCTTCTCAGGAGCTGGTGTGAGGCACAGGCTGGTCTCTGAGACCTGATGGCCCTGTTGAGGTGATAAGGATGAATTTGCTGGTCTGCACTTTGATGGTGGATTAGTTGTCAAGAAGAGTAACTGGGTAGGGAGGGGAGGCAGGGTGGTTCCCTAGGATACCTGGCCATGTGTAAAGCCTCATGTATTTACTTACCTGGCTTCCAAAAGAAAGCTTAGGGCAGCTTACGATCAAAGACACTGGCACAATAGAGCTGACACAAAAGGAAATAAAAACGGTGTAGACAGAGGAGGAAGCAAATATATGAGCTCCATCTACCTATGAAAGCAACTATGAGTCACCTGGGACACTCATTAGCCATGCAAATTTATGCAGCTCACTTTCAAAGATGCTAGAACTGTAGGTCTCAGTGAATCCCCAAATTTTACATATATAACAAGACTTCCTCCCCTGCAAAATGATTCTGATATTGGTGATGAATAGACTACATTTTGAGAAATACTGCTTCAAGAAAATAGTTACAGCAATTGAGCATCAAATGTAACATTGAATTTCCTAACACCCTAGGCATGATGGTGAATTAGCACCCTGGTAAGACTTTCTTGGTTGATGGAGTCACCTTATGTTTCCATGGGGGGGGGGCTACAGGACAGCAGTGTCATCTCAGTTAAGCTCCCTTGATCTTCAGTGACATCTCTCTACTTCCAGAGAGGACTTTGTGAGATGGAGATGGGGAGAGGTGTTTCGGTGATGCAGGGAGAGACACACATCAGTGGAATCAGTGGAATGGCCAGTCCAACTTCATAAACCGCTGAGATGACCACGGTGAGTTTGGCACTGAGAATGAAGATGAGTGGGTAAAAGCTAACATTTCCAGCCCTGGCAGAGCCTGTTGCCCTGGTGGGAGAGATCCTGGGCAGACAGGTTGAGGTTATCTTTGTTCAGTCCCCAGAACCAAAGTGGGTCATGAAGGAGTTGATGCCTCTGGAAGGCTGGCATTGCTCTCTCCAGAGCCTCTGGGGTCTGCTTGATTTTTTGCTCTTTGCACTTTCCCTTGCTTCTTTATTAACCTTTTCTTGGTTTCAGTAGCCCCCTCATCACTTCTGAAAGACTGAAGCCCCTCTGAAGGCACTGGATGATGGGAAAGAAGACAGTGGCTGGTGGGATGGATGACTGATGAGGACAAGCTGCATCTAGGGCATGCTGCTGAAAATGGGATCCACAACTCAGCATCCTCTGGAAGTTGTGAAAAATGCAGATTCTCAGGCCACACCCACATTTGTTGAACCATAACCTGCATTTTAATAAAATCTCTAGGTGACTCACAGACACATCAAAGTTTGAGAAATCTTACTGTACTTATTCCTGTATCCAGTTACTATTTCCCCCAACTTGGCACCTCACTGCAGACTTAGTGCTATACTGATGCTGGGGGCACAGTGGCAAAGTAAAATGATGTGGCTTGTCACCCAGTAGGAGGACAATCTGGTGAGGGAGCCAGGACACTAATAAGCAAACAAACAAACATACCAATGTGACAAGTGCTATTTAGGAAGCTAAAAAAAGATGAGTGATAATGGTTTATAAATATGACAAGACAAACCATCTTGGATTTGTAAACAGGCAGATACTTCAAGTCAAAAGTGGGGAAGAGACTTGGGCTACCCCAGAAAGCCCTCCCAGAGATGTATCTTCTAAGCTTAGAAGATGGGCGCTCCCTGAGGAAGGAATCAGAATCTAGGGTGGGGAATATCACAGAGTGGACTAGAACCTGAAAGGTCAAGCTCTGGTTGTAAGATTTCTGGAGAAGGAGATGACACTGGCCTTTGCGAGGCATCAGTCCATTCCTCCTTTCTTTCCCTTCTGCATCATGAGATTCACCTCCTGTTATTCTCATTCAGCACAACACTGAGGTGTCTGTCTCCCCAGACCCTCTCCTTGCCCCAGTGTGTGTGTGTGTGTGTGTGTGTGTGTGTGTGTGTGTGGTGTTACGAATTGAACCACCCTGATTATATTTTGAGTCAGGTCTCACTAAGTTGCCCAGGATGAGATTGAACTTTTGATGCTCTTGCCTCAGCCTCCCAGAGTGCTGGGATTACAGGTGTGTGCCATCATGCCTGCTCTGGATGCTAGTCATATGGCATGGAAATAATTATTCCAGAAAAGTGACAACTGAGCCTTCGGCTGAAAACAGAGGAAAGATGTATTCTGTCCTGTGCTTCCTGAGATGACTGCATCTGGATGACCTCTCCAGTCCTCCAGTTTGAGGGCAGGGCAGGGATGCACAGCATCTCTGAAGTTACAGCATCTCTGAAGTTGTCCCCTGAGCCCAAGTCATTTGTCACCCTGCTCATTCCAAATTCCCCTGTTCAGAGCAGGGGATGGTGCTTGGAGCTGAAGGAAACGTGGGAAGCTGGAGAAGAGGGGGAAAGGATCAGGGAGATAACAGGGATCACCAGCAGAGGCGGCAGGGGGTGTTAGCTGCACAGCACATCTCTGGGCCCAGGTCTCACATGCACTGAGCCAGTGTCCAAGGAAGAGCACTGGCAGTTACCATTTTTAGAAGTGAGGGATGGAACCTCGGGTGACTCTGATCTGGCAGATTGGAAAAACACTAACACGGAAGGCACAGGCTCAGAGAGGGGACCTGACCTGTTTAAGGTCACATGTTAGGTCAGGGGTCAACAGAAGATAAAAACCAAGTACTTCTGTTCCTGATCCAAGGGATTGACCTTTACCCTGCTTGGTTACTATTTTTTTTTTAAATCAGTATAATCATGTCTCTTATTTGTCAAATAAAATATTGGGCAGAACACAATGTATAAATCAGATTGGGGATGCATGGCAGGTAGCAGGTGCTCAATAAATATCTATTGAATGAATGAGAGAATATCTCCTTTTAAGAAAGAGGACTCTGCGCGGCCACCCCAGGGTGGGGAAACAAGAAGCCAGAGCGTTTCCTGAGATCCGCGCCATGCTGGAACTTAGGGTGCCGAGCCAACCAGTAAGCAGCCAGCCGCCCTGGGAAGTGACTGTGGTCTGGGGAGCCGC